>VWPW01000756.1:1323102-1333423 GCA_013389825.1 Crypturellus undulatus
CCTCGTTACTTCCCGCCAAAACCCGCGCAGCGACGGCAGGCGCTGCCCGCCCGCCCGCACCGCAGCAGCCGCCGCAACGGCCGTAACGGCCGCGCGCGAGGCGGCGGTGCCTGCCCGTCGCTCCCGGCGCTGCCTTCGCTCTTTTGTGCGGCGCTCGCAGCAAAACGCGGCTCCCTCCGAGGGGCGACGCGGCCGCCTGCCTCCCCGCGAATTTATCACACCCGCGTTTGGCCGCGTTATTTTTTATTTCTCGACTTCGAGCGTTTTACCTGAGCAGCTCCATTAAAAAAAAAAAAAATGAAGCAAACTTCGCCCGATTACACTGCACCTTTCATTTTGTTTTATTCTCAGAAACGACGAGGGAGGAGAGGCATTTTACCCCGCACACACGCACGCCCAGGAGATGAAGCTACCGCTTGAGAATCACGACGGGTTGTTTGACCAAATACCGCCCAAATCGCAGGCAACCCCCTCCCCCCCAGCACGTTTTGCAGCGCCGGCGCCACGCTGCCGCGCAAACCAGCGACCTTGCGCGCCGCGGCCGCCAGATCCTGCGCCTCAAAGANAAAAAAAAAAAAAAAAAAAAAAGGTAGTTTTAGTCGTTTAACCCTGAGGCGGGAGCGTTTCTGTCAAATCGCGCAAGGCTCCCGAGCCGCGGTCACTGCCGCCGACGCGCGCGGTGCCCTCGCGCGGGGGAGACTCGCGCTGAGACGCTGCGCGGTACTGGGCGGGAGGTGTTATCCTAATACGCCGAGCATCGTTTAAAGCAACCCTCCGAGAAACGTTTTTCCGTTAAGAGTGAAATACCGCGGATGTCTGTCCCGCAGACCATTCCCGCACGGTTTGCGGCGCATTCCGTGCACTTCTGTTTGCGCCCTCGACGCTTATTTTTTAAAATACTCGAAATTGCTCTCGTCCTGACTGGAAGCGCGGGGGCATGCGGACACCGAGGGCTCCCTGCAGGATGTGTTCTCCCGTCCATTAACAGTTCTTTTCGGCTGCGGATTTGCAAGTGGTAAGGACCGCTTCCCTAGTCGAGTTTAAGGAGGCTCTGGGCGGCTGTTTCGGGGGAAGCCCGGCTCGACGGCAGTGGGGGGACGGCCGCCCGCCCGAACATGCAGCGGGCTGCCCCAACTCAATGTCCTATCTCCCTCACTCTCCCCGCCCTCCCCATTCCAAAAAAATCTGAGGGGAGGCAGCTGCTTAATTCCCCCCGCCGGCCCTTCGAGGATGAAGCGCTGCGCCGGCCCCTCACGGCCGCGCTCTCGCTGCCGGTGCCACCTCGGCTGCCTCGTCACGGCCGTTAAGCGCCATCCGTTAAACCGCCGGCCTTAGCGTGCCCGCGCGCCTCGGCTTTAGCCGTGGCGCAGGTAGAGCAGGGGCCGCCGCCGCCCGCCGCAGCTCCCGGATCGCGGCTCTCGGGCAGCGCACGGCGAGCGCCGGCGGCGCCGCCAAGCCTTCTCCGCGCTGCTCTGCCCGGGCCGACAGCCCGCCCCGGGGGCGCCGCCGCCGCGCGCCGCACGCATGCGCCGCCGCCAGGCTCCCCCACCCCGCCCCCGGTAACGGCTGCGGGGAGCGGGTACTGCCGCCTCTCGGGTGCGTTAGGTGTACGTGCGTGCATAGAGACACATATACGCGCATATATATACACACACCTGTATGTACGTGTGTAACCGAGGCACTGCTTCGTTGTAACACCTAATCAGCCTTTGTAAAAAAAAAAAAAAAAAGGTGATAATAACCCAGGCGGCAGGCCCAAAGCGTTGGACTACGTCAGTATTAGCCAGCCATGTTCGACAGTGTAAGAAAGACTGACCTGAGCCTGAGGATACCTTCTTGAATGACCTCATCGTCTTCGGAGGAACCTAAAATCAGAGAGCCGGAGTCAGTGCTGTGTACATTGCACCAGAGAACCATATTTAATTACCTCTTCTCCAGTTTAACGGCTCATTAGAAGGCCATAAAATGCCAGGGCTTTGACTCTGTGAAGTGACCTGTAAACTTATTAACTGTCTGAGACTTACCTAGCTCATCAGAACCACAATTAGATAACCAGGACATAATGTAAAAAATCAGTCTGTTCTTAAATAGTAGTAATAATAATAATAAACCTCTTTCAAGGCATTGCCCCTTTCATTGATCTCTTACAAAAGCTACGCAGTTGAGGACAACATAGGGAAAAGACAGAGATTTGTAGGGTATTGGAAGGTGTTCTTTTCCTTTATGAATATTTAATTGCAATAGGTAACTTAAGAACTAGTGACTGTTGCCTTTACTATGCTTAAATTGTACAAGTTACACAAATCAATCATCCTTTGTTATCTTAAAAACAATGAATGGGGTTCTTTAGTATTCTTTCATGGTCAACTTACTAAATATTGTAACAGTGCCAATATGAGTATCCACAGAAAATTGCCTAGACTTCAATTCTGTCAGGTATTAAAAATTAAGAACAGAATTTGTAATTAAATTGCAATATGTAATTATTAAAATACAAATTTAAAAAATAGTCTCAAATTTAGTCTCAAAACAATCTCAAATAGCAAAATCAGTCATAAAAATAGAGATGTGAGGCTTTGCTAGAGCTATATGGAAGGTGTACTTTTAATTTAGCTTAGTGAGACCTGACTAATTTTATATTATGCCAATAAAAATACCATACAGAAACAGGGTATGAAACAGGTGGTAAGGAACATGGAGCAAAAGATTTTTTTTTTTTTTTCAGAGTCACTTAGCTGTTCTGTGCTGATCGGTTAGTTTGTTGAAGAAATGCAAGACGAGTAGATGGGAGCATGCACAAACTCACCTGCTACCAGCCTGTCCTCTCTTGTCTCCCTCTACTGCCTTCTGAACAGGCACCTTTAACGAAAACCCATCCAGAGCATACAAGGCACAGCATTATCCTTCCCTTCAGATGTAAGCTTTATTCTTCTGTTTTAGAGTAAACTGAGATTTGTCTTTTTCCAATTTCAGAGCATGTCCTGACTGGTTAACTGTGCTCTCTTCCTGAAGATGAGATATTCTATTTTCAGTGAGCAAATCCATAAGATGAATGGCCAAAGACAAGTGAAAATCAAATGTTTCTAACTGTCTTATTCCCCACAGTTATCCAGAGTCCTTTACAACACTAGCAACTCAAAGAGGGGATG
Source organism: Crypturellus undulatus (assembly GCA_013389825.1). NCBI lineage: Eukaryota > Metazoa > Chordata > Aves > Tinamiformes > Tinamidae > Crypturellus > Crypturellus undulatus. Next base: position 1,326,252 of record VWPW01000756.1, read on the forward strand.
GTGCAATCTCTCCTTTCAATGTAATAACACTAGGAAGCTGATTCAGTTTCTTTCGTGTTCTTTTCTAATAACAAAGTTATCACCAGAATTGTGTGGACTTTTGCTTTGCATTAAACCTAACACTTCTTTTACACCTTCAAGAACTGAAGCCCAATCTCTGTGTCTGCTTCTCCGTTCTGCCAACCTGTAGCTGTGTGGCTTTTGTATCTTTTGGATTTCCTTGCATTATTTATGTTGCATAATGAAATATGCAGGCATACAGTAAATGATCCGTTGCCAGCTTTGACATGTAGTCCCTTTCAGTTTATGAAGGGATTAAAAATAAATACCTGGGGGAGTGGTGTTGAGACCTAAAGTAGGGGAGTAGTTTTTTAAAACTGTGACAGAAAACAGCACAAACTGAAGCTATTTTTGTTTCTAATATCATAATTTCATAAAATACTTATAAATACCACATATCTTAAAATGCCACATAAACGGAGCACTAGGTAGGAAAGAAAGGGAAGTAAACTTTATAAAACTCTTATTATAAGTGATCTCCTAATACAATACACAAAACTTGCCACAAGGGACCTTACTGTAGAAAAGCCTGAACATACTAATTCTATGAACTCATTTAAACAAGATAGTATAAATGAGAAATTAATTGGTATGTATTTTACTACATCCTACTCAAAGCTGTAAGAAATTAGTTGCCAGGTTAAACATAAGCAAGTTGATGCTCTGAAATGGCTCTCCTCTGCCTCCATACACTGTATAAAGCAAAAATATTTTGGGATTTGTTAATTCTGAAATGCTTGTGGAATTTGCCTGAACTTTATAAATGCAAGTATCCACTTAAATTTAGGATTTATGTACTTGAGAGAAAGATGTTTCAGAAAAGTTAAGTTACTTGCTTTGGAAGTAATCCTCATTTTAACTATTCACTCACAATGTATTGTAAGGGATATTGTAGCTCTGGGCATAAAAAATAACGATATGGAATCATTGCAGGATAGGAAATATAATGCAAAGACAGAAGTAGCAAAGCTTACTAATAGTCTATAAAGACTTACTAATAGCTACCCAACAACAGCAATCCATCCCTCACTACAGGTAACCCATTCTATAATTCAACTTAATTGCTAATACAGATTGTCTTTTGACAAGTTTATTATTTGTCAGTGGAAAATAACAGTAACTATATAGCTGATTTAAAAAAAAATCTTTTTGATAAGCAACCTTTTAAATTTCATACAACCAACTCATTGGCTTAAGTTTTCTCCCTAAAAATTCAGAAACTTTTATTTGGGTGTAAGCAAAGCAGACATGTATAGTTACTCTGCTTAAACAAGTTAAGATATAATTTAAGATACTAAACCTGCTCATTTCATTTAAGTGACAGCTAGGAGACTGATTTCTGTCTAATCTGATACTATAAATAACATTAGAATGCTGAAGAACAAAACCGACCAAAACTTTATTTATTTTATAAACAAAAGGAGAAATGTAGTAATGCAAAGGAATGGGAAGGGGACATTCTAATATTGAAGAGCTCTTTTAATTCATTCTCAGAAGTAAAAACTTAAAAAGATGAACGCTGCAAAGAAAATAACAAAATTTAAAACACCATGTACAGAAGCATAAAGCACAAAAGGCACAAAAAGACAGGAAAATACCAATTTTATTTTTCTAGTATTGGTCACAGCATATTAACTCAGAAAATGCATTTTATAGCTAAGAAACTTTGTTGTCTATGTTTTGAACCAAGGCAGAAAAGTTAACTAACCATTTATTTTTGTTTATAATTCTCTACTTCTGGTTGCAGTATTATGCAGACAATGTTTTGATTTCAAACAGTATAGGTGAATATTGTTGCATACTCTGAATCAATTAACATAAATTGCAAGTAATTTTGTAATATAAAGTTATAGCTAGTGAAATTCAGTTTCTGAGACTTTTTATTTTTTTAACTCTCATTCTATTATCTTATTTCATTCAGTAAAATTAAGTTGTTTTTAATGCATAGGAAATAAAAAAAATCCTGAAAATACACACAAATGTCAGTCTCCTTATGTCATCACACACACACACAAAAAAACTGTTGAAAGCACTTTCATTTTTTAAGTGAAATAATTATTTCTTACTTGATTTTCTTTCATACTTTTCTTCTTACCATGGTAATATTTTTTCTAGCTAATTTCTTTTACTAATTAGACCCAATTTCATAACAGCTCTGAATTATGCTAGTTATAATTTGTGGTAAATAAAATAGGTGCGTAATTTTGTCCAGGTCTGCTTTGCTGATATGCAAGAGGTGCCTAAGCATACCTTTGTATTTTAAAAACTGCATATTCCAATTCTGTACTTTCAAAATCATTGGTAAGAGTGTCATTTGATTAGAGTGGGAAGAGGACCAGAGAAGGTGAAATGTGTTTCCACAGTTGTCAGAGATCTGAGTCGTTTGGCCAATAAGAAACTAGCAAAAAAATAAAAAAAAAGATTGTATCGGAATGAGACCCAATGAAATCCGGCCCACCACTTCCATCCGATCAGAGTTTCTGGTTCAAATGAAATACTATTGTCTGACTGGCGTGGGCAACTTTTTAGTATTAAAGTGCCATTTTGGATATCTGTATATTAAAACTTTAATTATATGTACTAGAAGAACATATAATAAATAATATAAAGCTGAAAGAGATTGTCTGATTTTGATTTTCAAATCAAAAACCTGAACAGTTTGCATTCTTTTGCAAATTGTATAATTGCAATTATACTATTTGATATAGTATAATCTAATTTCATACAAAGTATATATTTAATGCAACTGTATGACAATTATTTTAAAATATTTCTCTCAGTGTCAACCAATGCTAATTTTCTGAGGTTCAACTATTAACATTTTGAAACATATCTTTAAAAAAGACAACACCCTTTACTACTATTGTTTTTCTGTATTTTGTTACCATTTTCACTATTTTTTCCAGGTTTACAATTAGCATGGACATACAGAAACTGAGGCAAATTGACTCACATTGTAGCATTCTGTATTTTCCTAAGCAAATGAAACTGAGAGAAAACTGCCTTCCAATTGTATTAAATTTACTTTGTGTGATTTTAAAGATATCTTACAAACTAATTAATATCATTCCATTGTTAAAAAAAGCTTAGAAGTCACAATCCTCAGAGCCTAGACAGCTCCACATATTTTCAGAGTGTGATTGCTGTTTTGTTTTATATGCATACAAAAAAAAAAAAAAACATAAATTGCAAGTGTTCAAGTGGAGAATCAAGTCTAACTGAAAATAAGGCAGTGCTAAATGAAACACTGAAAAGATATATTTTAAAGGAAAAAATGAGAAAGGACTATTATGGCAATAGAGTGAACTAAATATTTAAAGATTTTTGGTATGGAGAAAAAGTGTTTTCATTCGCCATGATAACACTGAATTGAATGCATATCATTGACATTCACTGTAGAAAAGTCACACTTTTTATTCAGAATTTTATATGCTTTTACTCCTCAGTGCAAATCCTTTATTAAATCTAGATTAAAACTGGTCTATAAAAAAACCATAAGCTACATACCCTAAATGAAAATCGGAAATTATAAAAATATTTTTGCTAATTAACATTTTGATGTCATCCCATCAAAAGTGATTGCACTACCTCAAGTTTTATTTTTAAAAAACATTTGATTTTATAAACTTTTTATTTTCACAGTTCTCCTGAGATGCTTTATATTAATATTTGTTTTTCACTCAGTTTATTCTTCATCTTTTACAAATCCTTAATAGCCTTCATAGTTTTCAATATTTTTTTTCTCATTTGTATTTCAAAACATGCTCACCAAATACTGCTATGGATACTGAGATTTAATAAGGAATAAAGCAGTCAAACCAAATGCTCAAAGTTGAAAGAACAGATCCGTATCTGTACTTTACACATTGATCATTACTTCTCCTAAAAGTATGGACAGTATAGTGTGCATGATATTTTCATTTCATTTTAACTGAAATGGACAGTAGGTTCACATGACAAACCTGTCTGAGTCATTCTTTAAAATCAGTAAGCAAACAGAATTATGCAGTAGTGGGTTTGTAAACTGTAGTGTAAGTATGTGTATTAATTCAAAACAGTAAAGAAAAGGAACACAAATGATATAAGACAAAAAACAATAACAACAACAAAAAAGATTTCTACAAAAACTGAGCATGAATATTCTTAAAATGAGTGTACACAGCAGGGTTTACTTTGAAGTAGGTACAGATATAATGTCTGAAAGCAAAGCAAAAATGTCATACAAAAATAAAAGTGAGGGTAGGAATTAAACTATTTTGTGGACACTATTTTGGGTGCTGCAATGTAGCATGCAGTGTATACGCCATACATGTAGAATATTTGTGAGATACATACAGAATATTTATGAAAACATGGTTATTGCAAAAGTGATTTATTAAAAGAAACTGAAACGATCTCTTTAAGTAATTAAGAAGAAGCCCAAATCTAATGCAATGGATGACTACAACACTATGTGGAATAAAATGGTAATGACAACTAGAACTGTGCACTTCCTGCACACTGACATGGAATACGCTGACCCCTAGACGCGGGATTTAGGGGAAGGAAAGCAATCTTCTAGAACTATTCAGTTAGCCCACCAATGTCTGAATGTCCTGCAAGCCAAGTCCTGCAACTTAACATCACTGAAATCAGTGTGTGTGCTATTAGAATGGTCCATTTTTTTTTACTAAGATCACTGAAAAACTGGATGACCATATGCTCTCCTCAGTTCAAGTACTAAATGCAAACCATTGATTATTGACTGCTAAATTAAGAAGCAGATTTAAGGGTTTAAATTTAGACAAACCTATTTATATATCATTAACACCAACACAAATTCCATATTAAGCAGCACTCAAGGAAATTGTGTAGGACTACCTCCATTTCTCTGTGCAAATGGACTGGTTAAACATTACAGTCCTGGCTTTTCTGTATAATTAAGCTTTTGTTCAACCATGAAAAAACTAGAAACTGATTGCTTGAAAATGAGCTGTGTGACCTTTGTCCTGGTTTGCCACCTCTGACCTTTAATTTGAAGATCCTGCATATCAATTCATCCTATTTTTAGAAGCAGAATGCTGAAAACTCTGTAGGTTTATTTTTTCTTTCTCATATGCATACAACTCAAATACATTGGGTTATTTTTTCTGTACCTTGACGTAGCAAACCAGAGTAGCTACCACTGTTTACTTTGTTATGTAACTGTGCTTGAAACACCCAGAGCGTAAGCACACAAACAAAGACCAAATAAAAACCCCATGGTGCTATTTGTTTATTTACTAGGCATGCCAAAGCACCCGAAGGTGAACTCAGAAACAAATAATCCTTCCAAACTGCACCCATTTCCAAACTGAAATGTCTTAGTAATAAAATGATGATGATGATAAAAAGCCCCTTGGCTGTGCTTTGACAATGGATACCTGTCCCTCCTTGGCCCTTGCCCATCCTGTCGCTGTGCATGTTGCTCTCCCTGGCCACATGCTGTTTCGATACCGGCCCTTTCCGAAAGGGAAGGTGCGGTTACAAGGAGCTGGCTCCTGCCTGGCTGTTTCCAGCTGTTACTTCACTGCAGCGGGGAGCGTTGCGCTCTGCAAGCCGCGGATCTTCCCTGCTGCAAGGGCTCCTTTCCACGGCCGGGAAGCGCCGCGGCACTCCTGCAGCGGCTCCCGCGGCCGGCACGCAGCGCCGCAGCAGGGAGCCGCAGCCGGGCCGCGGCTCAGCGCAGCCGCCCCCTGCCACGCCGGCGACCGCGGCAAAACGCAGGAGAGCAGCGAAACGGGAAGGCAGGAGCGCGGGGGCCGCGCCGGGCGCGCTCCAACATGGCCGGTGGCTTCAGCACTGCGGCCAGCGACCGCGCCGGCCGGCCCCGTCCCCGTCCCCTTGCTGCTCCAGCAAAGCCGCAGCCCAAACCAAGCACTGCCACGGAGCCCGGGAAAAAAGCATCCCCGAGCTGCCTAGGCTTTAAAATACGGGTGTTGTGCGTGTGTGTGCCGCTGCACACGGGCAAGGGTGTGCGCAGCGGGAAAGGCCTGCATGGGAAAGGGCTTTGGATTTCCTTCGTGTTTTACCCCTGTTCTCCCTTTCCTGAAGTGCTCAGTACATGTCAGCTCATATATTTGCAGATTAAAGCAATAAAAAAGATAAACAGTTGCTGACATATGCCCCCGATGGGCTGACTTTTAGACACAGAGCAGAATATAGCTCTTTTCGCAGGCAGGAGTTGCTCTGCAGCTGCATTTGGGTAACTATTACACAGTGTGGCTATGGGTCACAGTCACTACTTCTGCTACTCCCCCTACATTCTGCTTCATTAGAGCAAAGGAAAAGTGGCTTCCTGGAGTATTAATAATTAAGGTAATAATTTAATTCACTATTGATTCTCACTACTCTATACCAGGGGAAACATCATAAATGTTTCAAAGAACTATAGTTTAATTGCATATTTATGAATAATTTTCCAAACAAGCTTGACAGTATTGTCCTCTCTGAAGTTTCCTTTTTAGCTTAAGAAAAAAAAATCAATATCTGATGTAGCTTCATAAAGCAAAACACACAGGTATTAGTCGAACAGTGAGTATGGAGGGAGTTTAACAGTGTTATATCCAAATACCATCAAAACTGTAACTGCACGTAATTGTATTTAAATTCACCACAAACATATTTAACTATAATTACTTTGATAGTATTTGATAATTTGTTCATGGTAGCACATTTCACTGTGGCTGTAACTACCAACCATGCTTGCATGCAAGGTGGGAAATTCCCAAAAAGGCTATATAAGTGGGGGGGAAATGTAAATGGCTTGATTAAAAAGACAAGGTTGTTAATTTAAGGCAGAAAAAAAAAATGTCAGATCCTTAAAGAAATCGGTGAGCTGCTGCCTCCCGGTCACTGCCAGGATGCCATGCAGAGTTTAGCCACTACTCCTACCTAGCCACCGGGCAAGCACGAATCCAAGCTGTGCAGGCGAGACGCCCATCAGATTAAAACGGGCGTTTCACGCCCGCTGGGGCAGAGGGATTTGAGACCGGAGTCCTCAGCGCTGCCCTCGCCCCGGCTCGGACGCCACAGGCGGCCGCGCCCTCGCCCCCCGCCAGCCCACGCGGGGAGCCCTCCCTGCGCCCGCCGGG
>VWPW01000756.1:1334439-1608714 GCA_013389825.1 Crypturellus undulatus
CGGGCGCGGGCAGGACGGGCGCTGGGAGCGCTGCTGCGGCTGCTCGCCGGGGCGCGGGCTGCGCAGGGGCTGCCGCTGGGCCTCGGCCCGCCCTGCCTGGCCATCACGGCCCGTTCCTGGACTGTCAGTTGTGTGTTCCCTCTCCTGAGAATCCAGCAGGGCTTTCAGGAATGCATCAGCGCGTTTTGAATGCACTTTGAATGCCCAGCCACCTCTATAAGGCAGTGCTGAAGTACTTGTTATATATGACTTTTAAGCTTTTTTTTTTTCCCTCCCTCCCCTGCCTTTATTTTTTCACAAAGAAAACCTTGCGCAGTCTTTCCATGTGATCCTGACCCGTGCTGCAAAGTTACAGAAGCTCCATACCCTCTCCAGCCTTTGAGTATTGTGTCCTACCTAGCTGACAAGTCCATCTTTTGTGGCGGACAGAGAAACCTTTCCAAGATTCAGGAAAGACTCGAGTCTTGTGGAGAGAGTCACTAGGTAACACAGTTCCACTTAGATCCGAGATACTTAATATCTAGCTCTGTTACCTTCATACAGCTCTATTTCTATATAGCCTCTTCCCATGCAGAATAAACGGTTCTGTGCATTTTGTAAAGGACGAGATTGTTTCTTGAAGTGACTTTCCATCCAAAGAGTCTGCTGTGCTCACTGCTTTGTGCTGCACCATGTTTCCCATCTTTTCCTCATACTGTTTTCTTTCTTGATGGGATGGGCTCCAAATTGCCCTTTTACTTTACAACAGCTTGTTGAGCATCTCAGCAGGTACTTCTGAAGCTCGTGTATAGTATTATATGCCTTTTTTTGTTTGTTTATGAGCTGTTATTTATTATAACTGGTTGCATTTGTGTCAGGTATTGCTTAAATGTAGCCTAAAAAAATTTCCCATTTTAAGACCATTTGTCCATGCCTTATGTTACAAGCTGTTTACATGTATTTTTTTTCCAGTCATTTCCAAGAGGAAGGCTAAAAAATACCTGTTTTGTTCATAGTCACTAGACTATTCTATTCAAAATGTCCTAGTGGTCCCACTGCTTAGAGCAGGTGCTAGAAATGCCATACGGCAGGAAGATGCTTTTTGTTGTCTTTGTCAGAGCGCTGTCCAGATTTGTCTGAGCCCTAACCCTTTGCAGCTGCACATGCTGAGTGACTTTTCAAGCAGTTCAAATCCACAAAGTTTTGACTGCAGCTCAGAAGACCCAAGTTGCTTCCACTTCTGGATGCTGGAAAGCCTGTGTACCGCCGGTCTTCTGAAGCGAGAAGGTCCATTTCACATATTCCCCCTCCTTGCATCACTTGTGCTCACACTGGGGCTTCACCAGGAAAAAACTTTTCATGGATGCCCCATTTTCCAAGCAGGTTCTTATCCTGGAACCGGGAACAGGACATTTCTCTATCTTGTCCTTTCGCTGACCCTTGCCGCTAACACCCAGGAAGCATAAAGGAAGACGCTGTCTGACTCGAATGGAAAAGAAGACAAATGCCAGGCCAGGATGAGAGGAAAACAGATTAGGTAGAAGAGTCTCCTGAGATCAGGATAGAGGGCTAGAGAAAGCAAGTCTAGAAATGGGAGAGGGGAGGCTGCCCCTCACTGGCCAAGAACATTCCACTTTGTTTTGTAGCGCAGTACAATCGGTAGCTTGTGAGGTATGATTTAATGGAGAGCTGCCTTCTCCATGTGTGGGAAGTGGCAACGTCCAGTCCGTTACCACAAGGGGCAGAGATGGGGAGTACGTGTGTGGGGGAGACTCCGTGTGAAGGAATATGGGAAGATTCTCAAAATCATTGCAGATCTAGGCAGGTATCTAAGCCCATAAGCACTGAATACGGTAATCAAAAATATTTTATCACAATTGTCTTTTTAGGCATTTATATAATGACAGACAAGTCAGTCCCATTTTAGTCGAGCCTTTATTGGAGGCAATTGAAAAGCCAAGTCTCAACTGTGCTTTTGTCCAGACCTTCATTAAATCAGTATTTACCACCTTTGCAAGATTATATTTCATTCCAAACCAGTAACTGTTTTACCTTCTTTGAATCTGGTGCTCATTTTTGTCTTTGTTCAGGGGATTTGCTATGCTAATTTGAGCTATGCTAAATTGCGTTGTGGATGTCAAAAACTTGCCACGGTACCAGCTGATGAGAGAGGTTGATCAGGAAAACGAAATCAAAGAGAAACGCGCTGAATCAGTGTGGGTCCCGCCTCCAGCTCTGCGGAGTGAAGCTGCGTTTGGGACTCCAGAAGATGTGCTCTTGGCCTGTGGTTTCTCATTAACATGAAGGAGGGTGGATTTTTTCTTAGAACTGACCCCTCTTATGCCACACATCATTGCTTTTACATGAAGGATAATTACATTTTTTTTCCCCTCCTGGTAAAACAGAGCTTACTGAATATTGCTTTTAATCTGGCTGTTTTCTCCATTACTTTTTGCTTCCCAGTTGGGAAATCTCGCTCCTAGCTCCCCACTGTCTCATTTGCCTTGTTTGGGGTTATCAGGACTTTTTGCTTGCATTGCAGCCAGTGAACTGAGCAGGGCCAGGGCAAGCGCCTCGGCCCTGACGGCTGCAGCCCTTCGAGCGCCAGCCAGACCTCAACAAAAGCAGTTCCCGCGTGGGGCCTGGGGACTTGCGTGAGCTAAGGCCAACGCTCACATGTGGGTTGCGTGTGGCCTCCCTGCATGGGGAGAAAACTGCCCTATTCAAACCCTTGCCCTTGTGAGATGTATCCTGGCCACCATGTCAGAAAATGAGTCCTGCACTGTTTAATTCACCAGGACAGGAAGAATCTTTGGATCTTGACCCCACAGTGGTGGTGACTGTGGGGATCTCTACCTATGAAGACCCTTTCTGTGACAGCCAGTCCCCAAAGGAGATGAATCACTTAGTGGCTGCTGCTCCTGAATTATTTCTATACTTTATATTATGCCATTGCTGAATAAAAGGGATTGCAGGCAGTAGGGAGAAGAGCTCAGCTCTCCTTTCTGTCCAGCTGCCTATCCGGTGTGTTAGTTTGCAGTGATTTTGTGTGTGTATTTATTCTGATTTTGACTTCATGATTCTCACTTCCTCTAGGTGCACTTCTAACAGAAAGGTCTGAACATGCTCCTGTGCAAAGTAATTGGCAGGCAGATTATGGCACTTTCTTAAAAATCAAACAAAAGAAACAAAACAAAAAAACTCCTAGGTTTTTATCTTATACTCATTGAAAGCTACAGCAACAGCAAAGAGCCTCTCCTGGTGCAAAATGAAGGGCTTAGGGTAAAGCTGAATTAGGGCTTAAGATCTTCAGACTTAAACAATTATTTCAAAAGGGCTACAGTCATGTTCTTTTGGAATTCAGTTATACAGTTTTGGAATTGATATACAGTAGATTCAGTTAAACTTTAAAATTATTAAATTATTGTTTTGGGGTTTAGTCAATATGTATACTCTTTTAGATCAGCAACCATAAAAAAAAAAAAAAAAGGTTAGCTTAACATTAGGAATAAATTTTATTCAGTTACGCCTGAGACTGGTCCATGAATTTTACTGCATTACCTTGTAAGCAGTTTTCATCAGCTCAAATTGTCTGGCTCCTTATATCAGGCTCATTTAAGGAGTTTGAACTAGTTTCCTTGGGGAATTGTAGGCTCAAAAAAATTAAATTGTTAGCTGTTAGGAAAAAATTACAGAATATTTTTTGAAGTATGCAGTGGTGAAGAAAGGAAATGATTACTTGAAGTTGGGGGCGTAGAGTGAGAAAGTGTCAGCTTCACGCGTCTGTGGGTGGTAACACACAGTTGGTTTATACATTTACTTTGTTTTTCATCTGCCATTGCTCCAATCACAAAAAATAATTGCGATCACTGAGGTCAGCATTTCTACATTCTGTTGAATACTGAGAAGCCAGCTAGAAAACGAACAATGTTTAGAAGGAACTTCCCTCCACTGGGCCACCATAATATGCATCTAGAACAATAACTTCCAAATAACTAGTTAAACAATGACTTTTATTGTTAATGATGGAGTTTGAGAGAAATGCTGTTGATTGATTGATAAGCAGTGCTTGAAGTTCTCAAAAATATTGACTTGAAAGCAACATTCTGGTTTATTCCTGGCTTAGCTCTGTGTTTTTGATTCTAGTCCATCAGAATTCACCCACAGATTCGATGGAGAGCTCTGCCCCACTGCAAAAGAGCAAACTGACCCAAATCTAAGCTGATTCAAATGGAAAATACTTTTGTATAGGAGAGTCTCAGTGGTTATTTCCCATTCCATTTTAATAGCAACAGCAACAACAAAAAAGGAAGTAGAAGCCCAGTGTTTCAATGGATTCTGTCTTTTTTTCTTAACTTTCTTTAGAAGTCAGAATAGTTTAAAGTCCTATTGCACTTGCTATCATCAGAGCTAATCTGGAGAAAAAAACAGACAGATCATGTTAAAATGTGAGTGGGGAAGGAGGCACGGAAGAGAGATCTTAGTGAACCCTGCTTATTCCGTCTTTTAGAAATGCAGGAATTTGAGATATAACAGCCAGAAATTAAAATCATGGAATGCAAAGAGCCAAAGTAAAAGGTGAGCTCGGGCGAGGGACAGTCCTGCTGTGGGAACAGGAGGGTCTCAGTTCTTTTCCCAGCAGACTGTGGGCTGCACATAGTGAAGATGTAGCTGAGTCCCAACACTAACAACTCCGCTGGCTACAGAATGGCAGCAGCGACAGGGGTTCTCTGTGCAACCAGGGTGAGGGGCTGATGAGTTAGTGAGGGCAGAGAAACGGGAGCATCGGAAATCGCAAGGTCACTCCAGGCCCCTTCCATGGTTAGTGGCAACGTGGCCACGCAAGGAAGCAGCCGGAGGGAGGGTTACGTGCCAGAGCCAGGGAGAAGTGGCAAGAGGACGGAGACCGGCCTCACACTAACCAGCTGGAGGGTTGATGCACCGCAAGTACATAAAGACATCCAGCAGACCAGGCTTTCCTCTCCCAGGGCTGGCATCAGCTGATAACACTGAGGAACTCCGACAGTATTAGGTTTAATAATATGGGCTATTAAAGAGCAGAGCTAAATCCATCGCTAGAAAAAACTCCACTGCACCAACAGAAATATGAAAGAAATTAACTCAGACCGCCAATAGTGCAATTTGTGCAGTCTGATGCTTAAGAGTTTAGGTAGCCAAGAGTATCTTCTAGCCTTAGGCCTGTCCTTCTCCCCGAGGAGAGGGGAGAAGAGTTTTTCTTATTTTCAAACAGCAGTTTGTTTCTATCTTAGCAATATAGCATTCATCTGGGGAGTTGAAAGCTGCTATTTCATGGGTATTGCAGTTTAGTTTCCATGTGTTTAAGCATCTTTCCCTAATCTTAATTCTATATAATTTATCAAAACTTTCCTGAGTTTCCCATTCCTCTTTTACTACCAAAGGAAGAAAATGGAAGTGAAACAAATCAGTGGAGAAAAGACTTTTGCACACTTACATGTATAGTTGATTATTTATAAAGGAAAATTCTACACAGTAAGTAAGGCTGGAATAATTTTTTTTTTTTTTTATAAAAACACATTCATAGTTCCATTCTTCTGTCATTTTTTAGGTTATTTATTGGCAAGGTCTATTTATGACCCTAATTACCTAAGAGTTGCAGGTGACCCAGTATTAACAGACGAATGATCATTTCCTGTGGCCCAGTTTCCCGAGTGCATTATCTTCGCGTAAACCTGGAAGTCTGCCCCGGGAACAATAACATACCAACAGTGTCTAATGGCATCAGCCCCAATTACCCTGACCTTTGCTTTGCTCAACCTCGGGCTTCCAGCGTTAATTACAGGCGCTTTGTGGCCCGCTTAGAGGAGATGACTTGAGCATTATTAAAGAAAACATCAAGCTTGCTTGCTGCTGAGAAAAGAAGAAAGATATAGAGGACCCATAAAACAGGAAAAGAGAAGCCTGGAAAGAGGTAAGGAGATGGAGAGCATTGATGAAACAGACTAAAACTGATCTCTGAGCCTCAAAAAGTGAAGAGGTATGATGCAAACAGCGGGTAAGGCAACTAATTCTAGCAAATAGTAGAAGCTGATACGTAAGGTTTGCGCTTTCTTTGGTCCTTCCCCCTTTCCCCTCCTCCACTCTATTCCTCTTTTTGTTTCAGTTTTTCCTTTTGCACAGTCAAATGTAACATTGCTGAAAGATTACAAATTGACAACCAACTAAAGAAAATCAGATGTGCAGTAGCTGCAACATGGTAGGTAGCTGGACATACGTATAAAACACCAGTATAATTTGGTCTTGGCCTAGAGGAGCTGTTTTCATGAGTAAGAATACTGTTCAGAAGAGGGTATAGCTAAATTACATATTAGTGCTCTCCGAGGCAGGTCCAGATTCTCTCCCTAGGTCTCATCTCTTCTTGTATGGAGAATGCAGCTGTTCTTATGCTGTGATTTCAGTCATTCCTTAAGCTGGAATGGGCACAGAAAAAAATACTCTGCCTGGAGCTGATTCTGGCACAAGTCTGTGCCATCCCTCACAGCAAACTGGTCTGGGGAATTCACTTGGCTGAAGGGTGGTTTTTTTTTTTCAGCTAGATAATTTTACAGCTAAGTGGATTTTTAGCCAGGTAAGTCCCAACTCTCGACAGGGAGCGAGACTATGTAAGTGGGGTTAATTGCTAGCAATTTTGTGAACTAGATTTTTAATCACACCCAAGATACATAATAATAAAAACAAAACACTGTTGATATCTCNGTCCCAACTTGTGGTTCACTCGACAGGGGAGTGAGACTATGTGAGTGGGGTTAATTGCTAGCAATTATGTGAACTAGATTTTTAATCACACCCAAGATACATAATAATAAAAACAAAACACTGTTGATATCTCATTTAGTCAGCGGCTTGCCTTGTTATTGCTTAGGAATGGTGCTGCCAAAGGCTGCCGGGGATATAGCAGCTCCAAGCTGTAACAGTAGCCTGGGTGCTGGGTGGAAGAGTGTCACAGATCTCTTGCTTGGCCCTGCGGTGACGCAGCTGCCGCTCAGTTTCCCTTTCAAACAAGACAGCCTAGTTCTGCACCTGAAAGAGAGGAAATCTTTGCTCTAGGATACCTTAAAATTATGTTTCAGGGATTACACGAGAAAACGATGCCCTAAATAATCACAATCGATGGCCAAAGCTGGAGAATCTCTGGAGATCACCTCGTCCAGCCTCGTGCTCAAGGCAGAGTCAGCGAGAGCAGGCGCTGCAGGGCTGCATCTTGTCAGGTTGTGAGGGTCTCCAAGGATGGAGACTCTGCAGTCTGTACTCGTGTTTGCCCATTCTCACAGGAAAAGAGTGTCCGTGTCTCTCGCACGGGGGAGCTCAGGCCTGGACCAATGCACCAGATGTGACTTCACCTTCCTCGACCCGCCGGCAACGTTCCTGTGATGGAGCTCAGGGGGCTGCTGCCTTTCTCCGCTGCAAGGGTGCACCGCTGGCTCGTGTTCAGCTCATGATATAGATATATGGGAACATAATATAACAGCAATAGTCACACTTGGTAACCACTTTTTACAATCATATGTCTTTACCAGGTGATATTCAACTGGTGTAAGACTATACTTCAAATATTTGATGTTGCCTAAGAGCTTACAGTGATCTCTATATACTCTCAAACCCCACAGAGACCCTTTGATTCTGGACCTACCATAAAGAGGAGTATGGCATGTGCCTTTTCCAGCTTCTTTTTGAACACTGTTTTGTTCTGTTTTCCCCTAGGAAACCCCCCCCCCAAAAAAAAAAAAAAAAAAAACACTGCAAATATAGCTCTGCCAGGTCTCTACCAAATTCCTTTGAGCCTGCAAGATTTTTAACAAGAATTCAGTTTGAAAGAAGAAAAGACTTTTATTTCCTGGCATGAGCTAGAACATGGTTACAAGCTAGTCCCTTGTGCAACAAAAGACTGTTTAAGGCAGATTTATAGTTTGCCACAGTCATGTTCAAAGAACAGGGCATTCTTGGAGTGTATTCCAGGACTGACGAGAGTTGTAAACCTGAAATGCATTCTACAAAAGGGGACAGACATAAACAAACATACAAAACAACAGAAACGTCTATCTATTTTCTTCATTAAAAGACAAATTAGCTTTGCTCTGGGTTTCCAGAACATTGCTGGCTACCTGTGTTGCTGCATTCTGTCTACAGGATGGACCCCAGAAAGAGCCTCTACTGAGACTAGAAACTGACTCAGAGAAATGAGAAGCTGCTTAAAGATGGATTTCAGAAATTATAGTGTGGAAAGAGTTTTTTTTTTCGTCTTTATTACAAAACTGGGAGGAGTGGTTTATAAACCACTCTGTAGTCTGCGGTTGTGTTGCCATTCAGGATGAGCTGGGAAAATGGGCCGCGTGGATCTCCTGAAGTTGCACAAAGGGAAACGCCACGTCCTGCACCTGGAGGGGGTGACCTTATGCACCAGGACGTGCTATGGTCTGACCAGCTGAAGGACAGCTTTGCAGGAAAGGTCCTGGTGGACAGCAAGCTAAGCATGATAGAGCAGTTTGTTCTTGTTGCTATGCTTGTCCTTGTGTGTATGCTGGGAATAACACATAAACAAAAAATGAATTGTAGCCTAGAAATGGAGCTGAACAAAATCATAATGTCGGCCATCATTCAACATTAAAATGAAACATGAAGCTAAACTCTTCAGAGCAGGCAGACATCTGCAGTTCAGCTGGAACTGTGCACAGGGCTGCACGGACCCGTGTTGCTGGGACTGCTTGTGGGATCAGTGCACAGGTAAGGTTGTTTCTGAAGGAAGAAAAGTGAAGGCATATGGCAAAGTGATCCTGGTAACTCCATGCTGGGATTCTGAGCAGAGTTTGTAATGGTGGAATATGATATTGACTTAGTGCAATTAAAGTGCCTTTTGCAAATTGGAGCTGATCTAATTGTCTCCTGGATTCAGACCAAGATTTCTAACTGGTCTCGCAGATATGTTTTTGGGAGCAGAGACAACCAGACAAACATCTTTCTCTCTGTCTTTCAATTAAAAACAAATAAAAGTGAAAATTTTGTTGTTTTCTTTACAGTGCTGAACAAAGCTTTCAAGAAAAAAAAAAGAAAAAGAAAAAAAAAAGAAAACAGAATTGGGAAGCTGTTCCCTCCCTCAAACCTGCTCACATGAAGCAGCAGTTGTGCTTAAACTAATCATGTCACCAGGAAATATTTGTGTCCTATAAGTCCTATAGGCACAGAGAAAAAGGTGTGTTTTGGGACTAACGAAACCTCTCTCTGGCTGTTTGCCAGTGGGCTCAGGGCAGCCAGGTCAGTGTTATTAATCTCTCCAGCTTTTAGCTAGAGTGGCCAGATGCAACCTCATTATGGGCTGCGGTGCCTCCCCAGGCCAACTCCTGAGCGGTGCCCTGGAATTGTTGAGGAAGGAGCTAATTGATTCAGCGTCAGTGCAGATGAATAAGGTCCTGTGTTCAGACCCATCTTCTGGCACTGTTTAGTTTGCTACTGTAGATGCACCCATATGCTCCTCATCACAGTATCTGAATGCCTCAGAGCCATGAGCAGATTTTATTTCTTATGACAGCTATGAAAGAAAAAGAAGCATTTTTCCAATTTCCAGATAGGAAACGTAACACAAACAACAAACAAAAAACCCACCACCAACAAAAATACGCACATATTTTCTTGTTGTTTCACAGGGCTTTATGGCTGAATTGGAAAAGAAACTACTATTTCTTCATTTTTAGTCTGGTGGCTTATTGATTTATCTTACGAAGTACAAGCTAAAAAGTGAAAAAATTAATTTTTACTATACAAATTTAGAAGTTAGTTAAGTGGTTAGCAAACTGACACAACTAAACGGCTAAAATTTTAGTTTAGATCACAGTGATCTTCAATAAAACCCTCATTTGACAGTCCTACCCTAAGAGAACATCTGAGAACATCATGTGAAGGAAATGTTCAGTTTTATATTAAGCCAAGGGGAATGTTAGATCTGACCTGATGAAATGAGTGCAAGTTCCTGAAGCTTTTATCACCTTTAAGATAGAATAGATGTGCATGGATGTTTACATATTTTCATTTTGTTTTAATTTCTATATCTCTAATTTACTAAGTCATCATACCCTAGGTCTTTGGGTTCTGGCTAGGGATATTGCTACAGTTGATTATTAGCTGATTTGAGCTAACCCTCCCAACAATAAAATATCAATTAAAAATACAATATAGTACTACAATATATTAAACAAACAGGAATGAACGTTACAGTAACGAAACATATGTTCTGTATCAAAAGATTTGGAGTGAAAAGTTCATGACAAAAATAAAATCCAGTTTATAAATAGAAAGAATCACAGAGTTGTAAAATTGTGTAACATCATAGACAAACTCATTTAAGTAATTAAATACACTACTTTAAATTCTTCAAAATTAAGTGTTCAGTTTTAGTGCCTCCTGAGAGCAGTTCAAGATTCCTTCAATAAACATTAATTCATATAATAACCTTTTTTTTGATGAGGTTGTGGGGTTTTTTTATTTATCTTTATTCCTGCTATAAGGTTATCACCTATCTTACTTGATAAGATCAGTGTTCTAATTATACATGCTACATTATGTAGCAGTGCTTCCTGTCACTTTTGGCACTTCTAGAAATAGTAGCCTCACTCTAGAGATAAAGTAAGAAATAAAAGGGGTAAATAATTTGTAGAGTATCACTAAGTGAATCAGTGACAATGTTAAATACAGAAAATGGAATTTGGAGTATCATTTTTGGGGTATCAATCCTGTTAGAAATTCTCTCGCCCATGAAAATCCAATTCCCTGTCTGTTTCATTTTTATAGCCTGAGAAGGACAACATCTCTTAATAAAAGACTTTAGAGAAAGGACTTTTTTTTGGTGAAGTTTGCTAGCCTCTCAACTCTCACTACTGTTCTAAAAAAACTAATTGCTGATCTGAGGAAAAATCAAGAAAACTTTGAGAACTCGCTTCTTGGGAAGCGGTTTTCTTAGTTGAAAGGTGACAAACATTGGGATTCACATACTTTGGCTTGATGACATGCTACGCATTCCACTTAACAATTAATAGTGGAACCCTCAGGAGAAAATTAAATGGAACCCCCAGTGAGGAGTTTTCTGTGACTTCTTAACAGATATATATATAGAACACTTCCTACGCGTCATTACAGCCCTTCCTAAGCCTGTGCTTCCAGCTCTGCTTACAACCCCCTTTGCTGTTCAACCATGAACGGGAACCTAACAAGGGGTGACAGGTCTTGGGGCTGCGCAGGGCCGTCCCTTTGTGCGGGGCAGGCCTCTAAATAACAGACATGCTGGCACAGCCCAAGTCTGAGAAGAAGGAGGACTCTTTTCTTTTTTCCTTTCTTTTTTCTTCGCTTAACTAACCGATAATCAACCATGGAAATAGAAATAGCAACAATAAGGACAGGAGAAGATAAAAGCTTTATCCCTTCATTATCTCTAGGGTCAAAAAAAAAAAAAAAAGTTGTTAAAAACAGACAAAACTTTCAATTGAGCCTGCATCCTCTTGTACTGAATCATATTTGAGGCTCTGTTCATGAAAAATGAAGTGCAGCTATTCCAATCTTGTTTAATTTCTAGCCAAACCGCTCTTGTTTATTCAAAGGGACCAAAGGCTAAAATGTGATTGGGGCAGCCAGAGGACAGGTGAATTGGATTATTTAGGAGATTTGCTGAATTCCATTTTTTCTTGCTTTCCTTTCTCTCTGACATCTAAGTGTCAAGACAATTTTTGTAAGGGTTCATGGAAATGCAAAAGGAAAAGCCAGTATCTCTAGGGAAGAGTTTACAGTCTCAGTGTGAGAACACAGATGGACAGGAAGGCATCAGGAGACCAGGAGGTAATGATGATAACAGCTCACCAGCAATGTCATCATTGTCACATTTGCTGCAGGTGTTCTGGGAAAAGTTTAGAGGAGCTACCTGAAAAAGGATAATGAAATAGTTGCCTGTAGTTTCAGACAGTTACTAAGAGGGAGGAGCAGCACATGAAGAATCACAAAGGTCATTGTTGTTGCTTTAATTTTAACAAATAGGCAATGTAAAGTCTGACCGGAGACAGGACATGACATCCTAATGACCAATGAACTCATCGCCACAAATTGTGGTCACTGGGGAGCAGTATGCGGGATGACAGCGAGAGATGCGACAGTGCTGCCCTCTCCCAGTGTGGGCAGGACGGACCCCTGCTCTCTCCTGCATGAGTGCTCCTCCTGAATCCCTCCTGACACGGAAGGGAGCAGACTGGGAGTAAACCAAACCCTTTGAAATGAAGCTGCTCTCTCATTCTTTCTTCCTCCCCTTGCCCAGGGCACTCCTGACATCCCCTAGATTTTGGGGAAAGCTAATCGTCCCTCCCCTCCAGGCGCTCCAGCCAACAATGCTGCTTTTGTCTCAGCTTTCCTATATTTCTCCTCCAAGACAATCAAGGAAAGCAAAGACCTTTTTCCAATATACTGTGAAGAAGCTAAATAATCTTTTGCCCCTTTCCTACTTACAGTTTTCTGTGTTAATGAAAAATGAAATGCAAATGTAAGGTAAATGAAATTTGCAATGTAAATGAAAATTGAAAATGGTAATGTAAATTAAATTTTATACTTTCTCCTGATTTTTGCCTGTCATTATTTGCCAAATATTTGTCCATCCTTGGAAAACACTGGCAGGCCATCACATAAGCAATGTGCAAAACACACACACTCTCCTGCCCTCCTGCAACCTTGGGAAAAAAAAACAAACCACAAAACAGAACAGGAAGTAAATGAAGCTGGGGACAACAATTTGCTATGGGCATGAAAGGCACCAAAATACTCAGAGGCAAATTTTCATGGGGCAAAATTACCATTGTTCCACTGGCTTTTGAACCAATTCATCTATCAGATGTGACCTACATTAAAGACTACATCCCAACCTTTGAAGCATCACCACTGCTGCGCCCTGCCTGGACAAATCAAAGCTCTGGTTGAAGTAAAGGCAAACCAGGAGACAAATCTGCCTCTGTCAAGGAAATACATATAAAGGACAAACTTCCAAAGAGGATGATGCAAAATGTCATTCTTCTAAGAAGATATTTCCATTGAGACACTGATCAGCACTAGCTTCTTCTTTTTTTTTTTTTTTTTTTCTCTCCAAAGGGAGAGTTAAAGGATAATTTGTTCTACTGTCTCCTGATAACTTTTTCCCCTACCTATGAAATACCACAGGAATTAGATCCTCCAACCACCACATTGTTAATGTCAACAGGAGGGGAACTGGTCAGCAATAATATGCTTGATAATGGTGAAACCTCTTTCAGTAACTGCACATATAGCCCCTCATCCAGCCTTTTGGCCTGATGGTGGACATTAGCTTTCTTTCATTAAAAACAAACAGGAACTCCCTCCTTGGAATCTTTTTGACTTCAAAAGAGAAGGTTGGAGATTTGCTGAAATTTACTGGGGAATCTAGTTTTCCTATCCAAGGTGGAAGGTAGCTTTCAAATTCACATTAGAAAAATTCCTGAGTTTTCCACTTTTATGATTCCCTGTGCAGTTGTACAGTGAAACTTAGGTTTGTGGATCTGGCTGAAAAGTAAGCTCATATAAAATCAGTCAGAAAAGCAAAAACAAAAACAAACAAACAAAAAATCCTGTATCACTTTGCACTAAATCCTATCAACTGTCTGGACTTGAGCAGGAAAATGTTGAGAAATATTATAACTTTAACAGCAAATATTGGATGTGTTTTCATCCTCAGAGAGTCTGTCTCACCTTGACACACTCCTCCCTTCTCCAAAACTTTATAGATCTACAACATGCCACCAGGTGAAAGGCTTCTTATCTTGGTCTTTGAGATACAAAAATGCTATGGAAAAATGTCCACAGAGAGCTCTTCATTGACTGCATGTTTAAGAAGACTTATTTGTGCCCACCACATGTTTTGAGTCATTTACACACACGCAGTTAGGGCTGGCTACTGATTTACGCACCGTGGAACATAAAGGGAGGGGAAAACAGCATGTGCCCTAGAGTGATGCAAGAGAACTGAATCCTTAATGCCTTTCCGATAACAAGAAAATGTACTTGGAGGTCTACATGTGTTTGCAAGACATGCTGAGTGCTTTCCTCAGTGCTCCCTGTAGCTCTGGTGTAGTTGTGTCCTCTCAGGCAATTCCGACACTTGTGCCGTTTTCTCCATCTCTACATTAGCTGGCTTTTATACCTCAGTCACGGTGAATTGCAGTGCCTCCCATACCTGTGAGGCACTTGCGTGTAATATGGCATATAGCATATTTTCCTAATAAGCTTATTAAAGATATTGAGATACTAATGGAATGGAATGTAGGACTCACTCCCAGTATAACTTTATAGAAAATTACTTTAGTGGCATATTTAGAATCCAAGTTCT
The DNA here is from genome assembly GCA_013389825.1 of Crypturellus undulatus. Lineage (NCBI taxonomy): Eukaryota > Metazoa > Chordata > Aves > Tinamiformes > Tinamidae > Crypturellus > Crypturellus undulatus. The sequence goes on from VWPW01000756.1 coordinate 1,348,817, forward strand.
CATAGGACGACACTTAAGATGCTCTTTACCCAACCCTTTAACCTGGCGACTATTTCTTCTATCAGTATATATTCCACTAATACATATTATAACAACTCTGTCCATGCATTCCAGACTATGTAATGGGCTGAGAATTCAGTAATTGCACAAATTAGTTCAATGGAAATTTGAAGTGATGAAGCCTAGCTGAGATGAGAGTTAGTGTAACCCTAAGGAAGTCTCATGCTGTGTTGATGGCAATATTCTTACAGCTTCAAAAACTTAAAACTTATATTCTACTATGAGGTTAAACTACCTAAGAAATACAGATCTGCACAAGCCCATTGGCCAAACTCTCAAGTGTTTACAGAGAAAAAACTCTCCTTTAAAACTCTTGACACTTTTATAGTTTTAGATGGTGTAGTGCTTCCTTCTCTGATATTCAGCAACATATATGCTATGCCAGAATTTGAAGAAAGGAAGTGAAAATATGAAAAGGAAAAAATACATGTATAATAAACATACTGAATTTGTTCTCATTACTCTACTTACTGGTATATCAGGGAAGTATATCCGGATCATTAGTAAATAAACCATGTGTAACTGCCTTGAACTTGCTACCTTGATGTTCATTCTTTTATAACTCATTTTTAAGAGCCTAATTTGGTAGAAAGCGGGTTCAGAGTCAAGCTTTCCCAGTGTTTTTATTCAACTGATTCATCAATTTGACTTGACTTCAAAATTATTAACTTCTCAGAAGCGTTTGTTAGAATATCTTGTCTTCCTGTGAAACACTAATCTCCAAAGTCAAAACTCACCTCACGCAGCCGCTGAAGCTATTTTTGTATATCCAAAGTTAATCCAGCTCTGAGCTGGAGTAATGATGGTATAACCCTTTAGCAACAGGTATGGAAGCTTTACGTCATTCATTTAACATGGTGCCTAGCCCTGTATTCAGTGGCATATCTTGCATATCTATGATGCCAGTGTCAGATGGGATGTACCATGCTCAATCAGACTTACACAGCAGTTTAAATTTGGAAAAGATCTCAACCAAAGAGTTTTTTTGGATAATGCCATCTTGAAGTAATTAGGATCTCCCCCTACAGCAGCAATTTCATATCTTCTGTCATTCTGTCATTCCTTGTCTGCCACAAGATTATATCCTTCCTGAGGTGGTCAAGGAACTGCCCACAATATTCAGTAGTACAATGATGTTTTCTATTTGTTTATCGTTCTCCTTCGATTTACCATGGAAAATGGATCATTCTTTCATGTAAGTTCTGAGGGCCATCGTTGGTGCAGGCCCTCCAAACAGATCGTGTTTATGTGGAGCCCACACCTCACATGAGGCTTGGTATCCATTTCGCTGGATCTGTGATGGGACTTCTGTTAGGAGTCACCATTTGCTCCTCAGGACAAAATGAGCTCTCATTCCATCCATAACGGAACTGGCTCTGGAGCTGCTGTCTCACAGGAATAAGCCTGCTGCTGTGTGTGAGCCATGGACTGTAGGAACAGGGAAAATGGGCACGTAGTGCCACACAGACCACCCACTGGAGTCCTGCCTGGCCCCCATCTGCAGCTCAGCATGGGTGTAGGTGTCCTGTAGATCCTGTGCCATATTTGCCAGCCCCATTCAGATGCTCAAGGTTTGTACATGGGACACTTCTGTTTAGGCACCTGAATGTCTCCAAACCAGTCAATTAATTAACAAGTACTGACAAAATCACAGAGCCACAGAATGGCTGAGGTTGGAAGAGGCCTCTAGAGACCATCGAGTCTAACCCCCCTACTCCAGCAGGGACACCCAGAGCACATGGCACAGGGTGGTGTCCAGTCAGGTTTGGAAGATCTCCAGAGAAGGAGACTCCACAGCCTCTCTGGGCAGCCTGTGTCTGACTTCGTTTCTAAACCAGGGACCCCTTGGGTTGCTTGGGTTGCCCCCTTGGGTAGGCACCATTTCCAAACCCCCTGGCTTTGGAAATGGTCCCTTGAGGCCGGTCGCGCACGTGCCTCGTCTGGGTCCCCCGGTCGCCGCAGGTCGAGCGCGCTGGGACGCTCGCTCTACGGGCCCGGATGCCGTGTCGCCGGCGGGGGCGACAGTAGCGGCGCCTCCTCGCTCAGGGTCCCGCGTCCAGATAGTCAGGTGAGGAGAATGCGATAGGCCAGCCGCCCTCACGGGTCGGGGGAGACCAGCGTAGACTACCAAAAGATGACTCGATACGAGTTCCAATCAGCAGCCGCTTTATTCCGGAAATGCACAACTTATATAGGGCAGGTAAAGGGGAGGAGAAGAGGGAGGAGTGGGTCACTGGATTGGATGTACGCTGGTCTTGTGATCCCTAGTGGGCGGTCCGTTGACCGGAGCAGATTGCTCCGGCCCCCACCTTCGGGATTCTGGAATGTTCTGGAGTGTTCTTGGTAGGTGTAATGAGTGTGTCGGGCCAGGTTTTCAGCCAGACTGGGCAGGGACTGGTGAGGTCACCAATACCCGCTATGTACATGCTTGTTTTACATCAAACATACATATTCTTCCCAAAACCCTCCCGTACCTAATTCCATATCTCCCTACAGTCCCTGGTCTTGCAAGCATTCCTCAGGTGTGCTTGGGATTACATAGGAGAGACATTCCTGGTCCCTAACTGTTCCAGGGACTGCTCCAACAATATAGCAATACAGACATTACAGTTCTAGTATCAGGAATAGTCTCAGTTCAAGTCCTCCTTGATTTACTAATATAGGCAGAACCTCAGAAGCAGGTAACCCGGCAAACCAATACACTGAGTGAATCTGTAATGTTCCTTCCATTTATATTTGCTCTGTATTTGGAGTAGGATAAAAATGTTTATAAATTGCATGATTCCAAATGTTTTCTTCTACATTACAGAAGATCTAGAAAACATTCATACAAGAGATTGATATTTGGGATTGAGAAAAATTAAAGATATGCCTTATTTATATAGTATATATATTTAAAGAAGGAGAATGCTTTGTGTTAATAAGCAATGACATAAAGTAATCCAGGAATCAAGATCATGTGTTTGCAGAGGGAAGGGGAGGATTTTCTCTTCTGATTTAAGATTAGGAATAATCAGGATTAGATACAGCCATAGGAGTACACCTGTCCTCCTATGTTAGCACATTCAAAACAGTTAGCACATTCAAAAGTCAGATTTTACTTAGTAGTGCATTGAAGAATCCTTAACGTACATGCCCACACATGTGGCTTTATGTGGAAATAAACACTCTACTCCACTCAATTCAAATATCAATACTGCAGCATAATATTAATGATTAAATATATATAAATCCCTTTATGATTAGATTTTGATGTCTTTACAATGAAGACTATTCAGTTTATTAACTGTTTGTATCACAACTGTTTGTTGTGCTATAAGTAGAAAACTGACAAAAATTATTTATTAAGAGGATTTTCTTAAAGTATAGAGATGAAAAAATATTTTTCTCTTTATATTGCTACAGGTGTCTTTATAGATGAATGTGCTTAGATAAGAATTTTGTGGCTTTATTAATCATTTAGGCATAGTATGAAAATAAGTTTCAGATTAAAATAGCTGTTGTCTGCTTTTATCAGCCCTCCTAAATTAGGTCATTGCAAGAATTGAAAACATTCCAGTGGCTTGTTATATTCCATATTTTTATGTACAGATAATACAGTATATTGTTAATGTGAGATCTGGCATGTCTTTTTCGAGGATGACATTATTCCAGTTGTGTCAGCTGTGAAACTTGCCATGGGGACCGTAGGAGTAACGCTGAAGCCAAATGCAGTCTGTGAGTGCTTGGTTGTCTTAGTAATTTTTATGTAACAGTTGAGATGGCTCTTGACCTCTATCACTCCCTGCATCTACACATGAAAATTTATTTCAAAACTCAAGACTTTAGGTGTCTGGGAATTTGGGGTCAGTGCCGCGTGTCCTGATGGGCTGCATGGCGCCCTGCAGCCCTACGACACAACCAGGACTCGCTCCTGAACACGAGGCTCTGCTTGATCATGGGAAAGTCACTCAAGCTCCTGGAAGATAAGGGTAGGCAATGAGTTGAACTCCTTCCTATCATCTTTCTCCCTCTAGCTTTCTGCTGAGGTGTCCTTGATAGAGAGTGTTACTTTTCCCTGGTTCTTTAACTCAAATTACAAATAATGAATGTGTGACAAAATTTTGCCAAATGTGTCTGTGGCTATGTGCCACCATTCGGCTGTGACTACCCTATTCTGGCACTTTAGCATAGCTGCTTTCATCATAGCTTCATTTTCCATGGGCTAATCTCTTTACATATCCATACCCCCTTCTGCAAAGTGATTAATGACATGATGATATAGGCAAGGGTGACAAGACTGGGTGCTGCAGATGGCTGTTTGTCCCAACCATATCTGTATTTTTTATGATTAACTCTCCATTTGTGATGTTGCCTTTGTTTACATAGTTAAATTCTATGGCACATTCCAAACAACAAACCTCTTTGAATAATAACTACTATCATAACAAATATTATAAAAGGACATAATAATAAAGTTGTTATTTGTTATCAGTTAGGTTTTAATGTTCAAGGATTGTTAAGTGTTTTAGAGAGCAATAGGGAATTATCTTTTTTCCCCAAATCCAGATCAGTTACATCATCCTTTAAAAATGAGGCTCATTCAACCTATTCTAAGCCATGTTCCCATGCTCTAGTACCAATAATCTGTCACCTCTAGGACATATCCCCTGGCTCACCTGCATCTTTTTCTCCGGCTTCAGCATCCCATACACCAGGTGCAATTGAAAGGCTCCCGACAGCTGCATCTGGCAGGGAGGAACACAGAGGCCCGAAGGCTGGGAAGCAACCAGGGGCACATAATGGAAAACAGGCTCTCCAGCTACAGCTCTGCATCTCAGCGGGCCCCTTCTCACAGGATCCAGTATTCAAGGAGCTACGGACACTTTATCCCATGTCTAAATTCAGGAACAAAAAACACAGTGAGGAAGATGTTGAGAGGACTGAAAATCTTTAAATTCAAATACAGATTGAATGTAGTACAGGAGAACAAAAGAAGAAAAAAGCCTGGAAGAATTTTCCAATTTTTTTTGAAACTGAAGGTAGGAAAATGCCAGGAATCCTATTCACCTGAGGCCTTGCCATGAGCTTTTAACAAAGCATTTGTATCTAAAGTACACATCTGCCATTCCCCTTGGCTGTTCCACATCCTCTCCTCTGGAAAACATCACAGTGCAAGAAAGAAAATGTGTCTGTAGTGGGGAAACTGGTAATTGTGCATGTCATATTGTCCTTGGACTGGTTTCTTTTCTGTCTTTATGTTCCAGTGTGTATGCTGAGGACTTGAAGCAATAGTGACAGATGATGTAGAAAAGGATGAGGATAGTGGTAGTGGTAGGGCATGTTTTTAAGATGAAAATGAAGTGACGGAATAGGAAGTTAAGCAACGTGATGGGTAATCTTAGGAATGCAGGGCAAGAAATGGATTATAAATTAGCATCTTGATGACAGGGGAGAGGTTCTATATCATCTTTCATCATCACTGTTGATAGTTAAAACTAATTTTGAAAGAGATTATGGATCTATAACTTTGTTTTAGAAAATCTCATGCTGAAAACAAATGAACAAACGACTAACATTTAAGAAACTGGTTAGGCATCAGGCAAGGAAAGAAAACTCTCTTTAATGGCATACAGTAACGCTACTAGCTGTCTTCAATGAAACTTGAGCTAGGATTGTACTGACTGATGTAAAGCTACCCATGAAACCAAGTGCATGAGAAGTTCCTGGTGTAAGAGCTGGGGTACCATAATTTTCAGACCAGGCAATTAATATTTTTCAACATTTCTAAATATGTTGAAAAATATTAATTGCCTGGTCTGAAAATTTGGCCTTTGTATGTCGGAAGCATTGCATTTTCTGTAGAAAGTATCTGTGTCAGATTTCTGTTTTTTTTAGATAAGTATTGCTACTGCATTATCTTGCTGACATCCTGTATTTCTCCAGAGGTACTCATTAAAAAATAATTGATGAGTACTAAATCAATGTATGTTAACTCCTGAGTCTGTGATTTTATACCCCTTGTGACTATTGTAGTGGTCAATATGTCTAGTTGCTTTCCGAGAAGAAAGTACACAAAAAGAAACCGATCTTGTATCAAGGAGCTGATCTTGCACCAAACTCATCTGTACAGTTCCCAGGCAAATTACATGACAGAAGCTGAGCAAAATAAGAAATAATAGTTTTTCATCCTTTACTTTTTTACTTTTAATAGTTGCAAGGGAATACTATAAGTAAAGGATACTGTGCTAGCAAGGTATCAGAAGGAGGCCTGAATATCCTCCCAAACTTTTTGTCCTAAATTGTGAACATCCCACCATAACATGTTTATTTCACAAAGCACAGAATCTCAGTATTGTATGAGTCACTTTTCAATCAGACACACAAACAAGCTATTTTTGCCGTACCCTTATCCCAGACTGTAGATGTTTTCCATGAATTTCAGCTAGGGATGCAGATTCACACTTTCTGAGGCTCTACATCAGTGCATTTCCCATCTTGCTCTCACAAATACACCTTGTCTGTCCCTGTTTTGTGGGTAGTATTAAGCATTTGCAGAACTGTGTCTCTGATCTATATTGACTTTGCACCACTAGAAGGTCCAGAACCGAGACCCACGGTACCTTTTATCTACATATTAACATGCTTGCCCTTTCTAGAATGCAACACCAGATATCCTACAGGAGACAGGCAGCTGTCAAACAATGCATTATGAAACCTGAAGACAGAGCAGGTGGATTAAATTTTAAGGTTAATGTAACTTTAGAAAAAGGGCTTTCATTTAATAGCTAAATTCAGGATCTGGCTAAGTGTTTTATAATGTTGATGGTGTAAGGTGCACAGGAGGGCTCCAGACTGTCTGAGATCCCTGCAAAGATGGGAGCCTAGAGGGACTGCCTGCTTGCAACTACTGGAGAGCCACAGAAGAAACTAAAAGCTCAGGGCTTTATTCAGTGATAAGTATTGGGGTGTTCCAGGTATTCCAGTAAATCTGATATATAACAGTTTTAATTGTGTTATGGGTAACCTATATGTGATTGCTGAGGGAGCAAATGCTGTAGTTTGTCATTACAGAATGAAGGAACCAAAAGCAACTCTATGTCAAGGCATTTTTTGCTGCTTTGTCTGCTTTTTGTTTGCTTGCTTTTAGCAAGGAAAAGATCAAACTGGGAATTTTACCTGTCGTGGCTAAGATGTGCAGATCCTGAATATCACTTGAACTCTTCCAAGCACATTTGAAAGATGTTGTAAGAAAAGGCTGAGCAGAGATGCAGAAGTAGTCACCAGTTTTGCTGGCAGAGGACAGAAAATCAGCACAACACGTACAACGGGAAGAGACAGGAGGTTGTGACTGATGAAAGCAGCTAACGGTAAACCTGGCTATAGCAAACAACTGGTTGCAATAGCAAGAACATTGTTAGCATAACTAGCTAGAGGCAAATCAAGCAGGCATCATAAAAAGTAGATCAGAGCTCCTAAATTAGCTTTAGAATGGCTAACTAAAAGGGGAATGGACTGCAAACCATTGCAGAAACAACAATCAATATATCTGTCACTTGAGTGTCTCCAAACTTGCATCAGAAATTGGAAATTGGGACTCTTTTTAAGTCAAAGGCATTCGGAATTGTAAGAAGAGAACTCAGTCAAAAATATGAAGAAAATAAAAATAATTGTACAGGAAAAAAAAAAAAGACACAAATCCATCTAGTCTAGCATCCCAGCTCTGATAACAGATGGTTAGGGAAAAAGTGTGAAAACAGGGTAAATGTGGAATGATATATTCCTCATGCATCTTCCCGGTGAGTCTCAAGCAGGAGGATTAAATCTTCAGAGTTTTCTGGTGGAAACAAATATTTATATGCCCACATTTGGAGTTGCTCATTGTTTTTCTGCACTTCTTTATGACTAGGAATACTATCCTTAGATTATTTTCTCTAGAAAATTTTCAAGATGGTGAATACAGTTTTTCAGTATCTAGTTACTTACGAGAAATGAGCCAATTGGAATAATCTGCTGTAATTCATTAAGGCTGACATCTTGTGGTTGCTTTCTGTATGCAGTCTTCTGGTTATATTCTTAAAAAAACCTGAAATAACTCCCCTGCTTTAAATATGTCTTCTTTATGTCACTGGTTGTAATTAAATATACAATTTGGAAAATTATGCAGTATCCCTAGCAGGTAGCTAGGAAAAGAAGTAATGCTAGTATCAAAATTGACTTCTGTTTTTCTTCAGAGCTTTACACTTCTCAACGGTCAGTGTACCAAAATCTTAGCCAATGCACTAATTCTTACCATGGCAGTGACAATTCTCTTTAACATCTCTATTTCCATGCACACATTTACCAGTTAAAATATTTTTAAACTCCTAGAAATTCTACCCTAAAACACTAAACAAAATTAAAGGAATTGACAATAGTAATCAGGGACTATAGTTTGTAAATCTTTCTAATGGTCCTCCCTGCCTTCTGTGAATTAAAACCTACCAGAATCCAGCAGCAGAATGTTCGTAAATACGCTGGCCCTGCGTATATATTTAGTCAAGTCAAAGCCCATACGTGCTCCTCATGGTTACATCATGTTCTTCATGGTGGTGCAAAGACAACCCATTGCAAAATAGACTCTGTTTCAAAGTAGGAAACAGTATTGTTTCTAATCCAAACAGGACAGCAATCATGGCACCTTTTTGATACTCAAGGGTGGCTTATTACAAGCTCATATCTTCATATGCTGCTGAATTGAAAGGTAGATGTTTCTTTTACAGTACATTCCAACTTGTTCTTATAAATCCAGAAGATAATTTGGATAGCATTGTGCAAAATAAGGACACATCAATCCAATATTTTCTGTTGTGCATGCATATATAATTAATTAATTTATATATTTAATTTAGGAAAAAAAAGGAGATTGCTTTCTTTGAAAATTTCTGAATGACAGAATGCACCCATCTCTCTGAACAACTAAAATTAGTCCAGTTTCAATACATTTCCAAGGTGGAAATTAATTGCTCAGAAATGAGTTCTCAGAAATAGATTTTGCTTCTCCTTCAAAATAAAATCAATTCTAGAATAAGACTTCAGGTGTCATCCTGAATGCAATTTTTACAGAGTTAATGAGGACTCAAAATGGAGATAGATAACAAAAATCTCAATATATCTTAAACACGAAATTTGCAAGAAATTCAACAAAATGATTAGTTTTATTGTTCATTTAAAACTCCTTTCTGTATCAGGATGCTGTTCAAGATGGAAAATATTTCAACATTGTTCAACCTGGAGGTTTTCTTACTGTGTCCTCTGCTGGGTATAGAGCTTATTAATATCAGGACCTTTAAGTTGTGAATGTAAATGCATGTGTGGAAGGACTATCATTGCAGAACTGCAAATGTACTTGTCTGAGAAATGGAGAATACAGAGAAATTGACAGAAATAATTGGAAGAAAAAGCCTTCACGTATCTAGAGAGCTGCAGCTGCTTAGAATAAAGCTGCAAACACAACTAGCTATAGAAGTGATAGAAAAAACTGATAACTGATATGACATATGACAGCCAGCAGGACTGTTGTATGAATCATATCACCAAAGTCAGACAGAAAAGGACAGAATCATTATGCACTTCTTATTGCCCAAGCCTGTGTTTGAATAGCAGGCTTTGGGCTAATTCCACATAGGCTGATAGAGAAAGAAGTATAAAAAGGAGTAGTAAGGATTGGCAGAACAAAGCCTTGCATCTCTATCGTACTCACCCACTGGTGTTTCTGCTCAAAACTGCATGCTGTGCAGAAGATGGGTTTTACTGAAAGAGGAGCAATGCTGTTTTTTAATATGAGATACAGCTGTAAGTTTTTCAAATGCCAGTGAAGATTTTCTAAGCCTAAGGGCTATGGTATTAAAAAATAGTATGAAGTATATTCACTAATTCCTTGAGCACTGTTGAATTTTTTTTCAAGGTAAAGTAAAACTTCCTGTTGAAAAATTAATAGCAAGAAATAGAGCTGTCAGAGTTGCTTTACACAGGGAGCATGGATATGTTAAACAAAGAGAATTAAAAATATATCTCTGAGACAGGACCCTTTACTACTGAGAAATTTATTCAAATCAGTTTTAAGGGAATATAGGTAGAACTCAAGTAGAAATTCCTACTCCAGAGAGAATAGAAACAGATTTTGCACGAATTGGGACTGATTGTCCTTTAGTTTAGAAATGCTAATAGTCGGTGTAAATGTGGATCAAAAAAATAAAAATAGGTAAGATTTTAAACCAAATGATAATAGGCAAATAGTTCTATTTAAAATTAAAAAAAAAATAAAACAAATCTATGTTTCTTTGGCAGCACTGTCTCAAGCCTCAGAAAGAGGAAGAGGAGCTAGCATACTTTGTACAGCATAGGAGGAAAAAAAATGGAAGGAATTCAACAGTGCAATGACACAGCCATAGTAAAAACAGCAAAAGTGGGTGCTAGTTCCTCTAATGTGCTGATCCATAGCTATTTACCTGCTGCTTAGTAGAAGGAAAGCAACTGCAGCGCTTTCAGGGTCTTCGAGAGAATTTCCTTCCTGGATAAAGACTCTTTATAGTAAAAAAAAAAGAAGAAACTAGTAAGAGTGTGAATGATTTGTACTTTTATAGAATACACACTTCAGTATTACCTGGGAAACTATATTTGTCCCTTAAAAGACGATATTAAAATAATTGTAAGAAATCTCATCAAGTAAAATATAAAAATAACATTTTTACATAGGGTAATTTTCCCTGAAAATGAGATAAGATATAAACATAATATATCTTATTTTGTGAGATATATTCTACTTTATTATTATTATTATTGCTAGAATATTTTTATAATACTAATATTGCTAATATTAGTATTGCTGTGCCACCTATAACACTAATAGTGAGGCTCAGAACTCAAATCTGGAAGCAGATCAGTTCCCATTTAATTCAGCACCCAAAGTGATTGTGGACATAATCCATTTTATTATTATTACTATTTCCTTACACGTCCTATTGACAACAAAGTAAGGTTGCGGTTGCATTGATTGTGTCTAAGATATGCAAATGAAACAATTGATTCCTAGTCAGATTAATGGATAAAAGTGTACCAGCTTAATGCTACATTTTCTTATCATCAATATTATTGGCAACAAGGCTAAACATAGATTTTGGAGTATCAAAAGCATTTGGAAAAATAAGAATTTTTTATAAAGTCTATCTATTTTATAAGAAACATCTGCAATATCCTAGGAAGGACAGCATATACCTAACAGGTAACATCTTACATTGCCAGATGTACTAAAATGTGGTTGTATAAATTGGCGCATACTGCATACATGCACCTGTCGGAGCAGTGGAATTCACAGAGATAGAGCAAGACCTTTCATCCTTTTTTTAATCATAGGGATCATGGTGGTGGTTTTCCTTTAGGAGAGTTTTGGTCTGATTCGCTCCCTAACAGAATCTATCCAGTAATATGAACAATCCTCCCAGGAGCACGGAGAAGGCAGTCATGGGCTTTTCTCTGAATGTCTTTCATTCTTTGTCAATTACACAGGCATGACGAAAGTAGCTTGTGAATTAAGCCAATCTCTGCTATAATTCTGTGAAAGCCTCTGCTATGTAGCCTCGTTGCTAGCACAGGAAAGCTCCTGTGCAGGACACTGGAGTGTTTCCAGCCTCGCTCTGCTGGCAGGGGCAGCATGAGCTGCGCAGCTTTTGGGAAAAGCGGCTCCCTCTGACTGAGCAGGCGCCAGACGCTGTGGTGCAGTGGAGAAGAACAGCTTTGCTGGTGGAGCTGCTTCCACGAGACGCTCAGACTGCCCCTGTGACTTCCGAGCTTGGAAAGCGAATCAAGGCTCATAGAAGCACATGGGGGAAGTGCATGGCTTCATGCTTGCGTTATCAGGAGTATCCTGTAAGATTTTTAGCTTGTTCCTCAAGGAAGCAAGATGACACTACCTCCTCCTTCAGTATGAGTGGCAGGCAAAGAATAAATCCTCCTCTCTCACCTGTTTTAAAATATTTAGAAATGATTTTGCTATCTGAAGAGATTTGGTACTTCTTTTACCTTTCAAATACTCCTGTTTACAGCTTGGCAATAATTTAAGTAGAGCTTGCTGAAGGCAATCTGAACTTTAGATTTTTTTTTGCTAAAAGCAGACAACGGAATATAGCTGAAATGTGCTTTCCCACACATTGATTTTGTTCCTATGTTTATGTTACATTTATACCTAAAAGTTGCAATTTATGACTAGACATTTGGATTTAACACTATTCAAAGAAGACTGTTAAGACTTAACAATGTAATGATATACAATATATCCAGTGACCCGAAGTTCACTGAAGTCTTTGTGCCAGAAATTTATCTTAGAGGTTTAAAAACAGAAATATCAATTATCAGCTTACTACTTTTTTCTTTCTTCAGTGCTGTAGGCTCAGAAGCTTAAAGAATTTGTAATTTTGAAGATCTGTATGAAGATCTGTACAGAGGAAAAGCTGAGTGAAAGAGCTGGAGGGCTTTATTTTTATTTAGTCAATATACTAGAAAAAACAGGTAGAGTTGGTGGAAAAAATAAGCTAATGAAAAATTTTTGGGTCTCTGTATATATGAAATATTTCTAGGAGACATGGTCTAAGCATTAAGGTATGGGAGCTCAACTTGAAAAGCTACCTATGTATTACTCAGGCGCTTTAGAATAACTATGAAAACTGGTGAAATTGCTGTGCTATCCCTGGAAGTGAGTGCGAGCCCTAATGTGTAGATTACATATTGTAGCACAAGGCAGCACAACAGCACTGAAACTAGTGCCTGGGTCCCATGGTGAGACTTCTCCATGGAAGTGAGTCTGTCCCACGCTCCACAGGAATAAATGAGAACCGTGGTGGTTTGGGCAGTCTGCCTGAAGTGTTTCCAAGATGAGATAACCAAATCACCTGGTAATAAATCCAGACAAAACTTTTAGCCTTCTGTGAATTTGTGAAACCCTTTAATAGTCTGATATTTGTTTATTATCTGAATTTGAGTAAACATTAAAAATAGTATTGCTGCAACTACATTTTGTTCCCTTTTTTGCTTCAAATATTCAGGAAATGCCCATCACAGTTAAGAATTAAAATGGATGCTCCTACAGCCCTGGATTATTGCACTGCAGATGCCTGTGACTGAGGTACCTGGAGAATAAAATGTGAAGTTTAATCTTCATATTTAGCTCTGAAATTGTGAAATATTAGTTAATGTGCCTAGAGCAGATAGTCCTTTGTTGATTATCTCATCACATGTTAGTTTGATGCACTATTGATACTTATATTTTCCTTTCCCCAGCTACTATTGTTTACCTCGGGAGTTCCCGCTGTCATTTGGGTAGCTGGAAGCTTTTTGGTAACCAGGCAGTGTTATTGTGTGCGGACTTTCTAAAGATATGTGGCAGGTTAGCAACCCCTTTTCCTCACACTAAACTTCCATTTAATTTCTGTTTTTTTTTTCTCTCTTTGTTAAAGGCTGCCTACAGAATTTAAACGACTACTTTGTTTTTATCTGCTATCTGTAAACCTAGACTGATCCCTAGGAAGTGCAAAGTCCTCTCATTCATCATTACTGGTGTGTTAAATTCATAGTCTTGTCTGTGCAATCAATATCTCAATTACCTTTCAAAAAACATTGCGAAAAATAAATTTGATACGAGGACTGAAAGCTATCTGATAATTTCTTAGAATAGACTGGAGTCTAGCCACCACATGTCTAGTAGGTATTAGTTTGAGACAGGATCTTATTGACACAAGACACTAATCTGTCTTTTCATTTGTTTTTGACTTACCAAAAAAAGAGTAAACTATACATAGTTAGGTATTTTAAATTTAGCAAACAGGCTTTTTAATACATATAATTTTTTCCAGTCTATTACAATAGTTTGTGGATGTTAATCAGTAGAAACGGATATCTGACTAATAACTTATTAAATTTGGATTCGAATAACTAATTTTAGCAAGTGTAGTAAGTGTATGCCTTCTAAGCTGCCATCTCATCTTTATATTAACAATAAGACTTCATTTGTTAAGCTTATTAGTGTTTTCAATATAGCAAATTTGCACGGCAATAACTCATAAATAAGTGTACTTCTTTTTATCCTGTGAATATTTAGAACGTTTATTTTTGAATAATGGAAAAGTTTGGTGGCATTTTCACAGCATTCCATCATCTTTCACTACAACATTAAAATGCATTACATAATTTTGGTCTCTATCAGCGATTCTAAATTTGCATTTAAAAAAATGCTCTTTTTGAAAAGTTTAGATAAATTGCTTATTTTTGTGATTCTTGTTTGAAATACGTCAGTGTTATTGTGATATAAGTAATAAATATTTAATTTCCACAGAATTTTAGGACTTATGGCTGGATGGGACTCGAAGGTAGTCATCTATTCATCTCTTTGTCTGAAAGTAAGATCAATAGATACACATGATTTCTGTGATTTTTCTTCATCTCATTCATTCTTAAAGCTTGAATGTTGGAAATTGCATGACTCTTCAAACGAACCTATTCTATTACCACTACTGTTAGGAAATATTTTCCTTATATCAAACCTAAACGTGAAACCCCAAATAAAAATTGCAAAGGAATTTTGTGAGGCAAATCAAACTTACGTATATTGCTGTCTTCCATACATTTTCCTTCCATTAACTTCTCCAGTGTCACAATGTCAGTTTTCGGCAGTCATCACATCATTTGGGGACCACTGCAGTAGCACTACCTCATTTCGTTTGCTTCTGACACTAATTGCTACCAGCTTTGTTCAGTGCCTCCTCATTCTACTGCTGGGAGACAGATCCGCATTTGCCCTCTTTATTCCACATATGGTTTTAGCTGCCTCCTTAGCTTTTTCACATTTTCCACATTCTACCTTAGTTACCGCTTATATCAAAACCACTCCATATCTTTGGTCTGATTTATCATTTGAATTTTAATCCTTGCAGGTCAAAGTCATTGGAAGATATAACAAATATTTGTTGTTCTGTTAACTCAGTCATTAATGAAAGCATTTCACAGAATAAGATTCCCACACAATTCTTTCTTTCATTGGGAAGTAAAACACAACAATTTTCTAGTCTCATTTTTATATTCCCACTTTATATTATTTTCATTATTTTCACTCCCACAAGATTAAATAACCGGACATTTAATACTTTTCTCATTTCACAATATGTGTTATTCTGCCAGAAGAGAAATAAATATATTGAATTGACACAGTTTGGCACAGACTCAAGCTGGCAGCTGTTTCCTTGCTGACTTCTCCGTTTCTTAATGAGTTTCAGCTAGGTCTTGACACTTTTAGGAGAGAGTTCATGATGCCTAGCTATTTTGAAAGTACCATTTTGAAGCACCTAACTGATCTTTCTTTAGTCTACTCCCAGAGCTTAACAATTCACGTTTGGAATCAAGAGTCTCTATCTGTTTTGTTGCAACTGATAGTGATGACTGAACTAAAAACAAAACAAAAAAGGCTTGAAAAATAATTTGAGGATATTCTTTGCTTCTTGTGTATTTTTCTGCCTGTATAGTTGCTATTATTAAATGCTTACTTTTTTTTCTTATATTAAAGCTCTTGAATCATCCTTTTTCTGTGTTTATTTTGACACACTGAAATGACTCTACAGCGGGGACTTCAAAGGGCAAGAATCCTTTACAGAAAATGTTAAAAATCGAAGTTGAAATACTACCATCCTACAGGTTTAGGTGATTTTTATTTCCTTTTCATCTTTTTCTTTTTTTTCTCTGGGCTAACGCGGCGGAAAGAAAACCCAGGTTAAAGCCAGCGAGCCTCAGCCACCCGAACACGCTCCCCGGCCATGCCCGGGGACAGGTCCGACACCCCCGGCGAAGGGACAGCGCCGGCCGTTGCGCGGCCGTTGGACGGCACCTCCCCGCCGCCGGGCCCCGCTGCGAGGCTCTCCACGGCCACGGCGACCCCACAGCACGCCCTGACGGGAGCCATCGGGGCTAAAACGCAGCTGCAACCGCCGCCGCCCGCTGCCCTCACGGCTTCTCCGCGAGCCGTTACACGCCGCGCGCCCCCGCCCCGCGCATGCGCACGCCACCCCCGCGGCGCTGTCAGGCTCCTGAGCATGCGCAGAGGCGCCGGGGCTGGCGGACGCTCCGCGCCGCCGCCGCGATGGGCTGAGCGGGGAGGCGGTGGCGGGTGCGCGCGGCTCCGAGCGGGGCGGCCCGAGGATGGAGAGGGCCATGGAGCAGCTCAACCGGCTCACGAGGTCCCTGCGCCGCGCCCGCACCGTGGAGCTGCCCGACGGTAGGACGAGGGCGGCCGGGCCTGGCCGCGGGGCGCCTCGGCCTGCCCGGCCCGCACCGGCAGAGGCGCCTGCGCGGGGGGTTCCCCCGGCCGAGGGCGCCGCAGTCTCTGCCGCCCCAGGAGCGGCTCCGGGGGGGGTGGAAACCGGCTTCCGCCTCCGTGTATTTACGCATGCCGACAGCAACAGCAGAGATTTCTCCTTCTTCTCCTTTGCCCGGTGTCTTGCCACAGAAGGACACCCCAGTTCAGGGTTTTGCACCCCCTTTTCATGCGCAAAGCAAACCTGTAGTGCATCTGGGCCTGTGTTGGTGGTCTGTGGAGTTGGGCCACTGTCTTTTTATCTGGCTTTAAAACCTCACTTTGGTATGTTGTAGACCACACGCTACTGATGGCGATCTTATTTTTCTTCGCCTAATGCTGAATTTTGTTTCAGCAAAGATATTCTGAGTCACCGTTGCCAGGAATAGCCAAACTCTTTTGGCTCCATACTTGTCATAGGTGCTAGCAGCAATAGCAGGGTCATAGTGGACTTAAAAATACAGCTTCAGGCCATTATGGGATATAGTGTAATTATTTATCTGAGAAGGCTGCACATGTAAAAGTTTTCTGGAAATGTAGAAGTTTCTGTTTTCTCTCTAGAAATGTAGAAGTTCCCGTTTTCCAAGTGATTTTCGGTCTTTGTATTTTCTTTGGGGGTTTATTTTTACAGACAAGTCTTTGTCTGTGTAGCTCTCCCAACTTCCTTTTTCAGTGTTGAAGGGAAAGCAAGAATATTGTGTTTTCTGTGTAGTTGCTCTGTTTTGACTTTTCCCCTACTACTAGCTGTTGCTGAGGAAGTGCCAGACTTCACAACCCTTTTCTTGTTGTCTGTCTCTACTGAATAGTTTCAGTGTCTGCCAGTGCAGTTGCTCTTGAATTTAACAAAATGATATAAAAGATTCAAGTGCATTTTGCTGTTTCTGGCCTCATGAATTACAACTTTTTTTTTCCCCATGAGTTTGAAGAGCTTTAACTGGAAAGATGGAGAATTCACTTCTGCTCTCTGCTCTTAGTCTGTGAGCTATAGTGCTCTTAGTTAATAGAGAGGAATGTTGGCGCTTTCATATGTGGAAGAAGGGATTAAATCCAGACACTTAACTTTTTGTGCCTGTTTCAGATACCATTAGGTTATTTTGTCTACCATTAGGGTATTACACAGGTATTTTTGACGCATCTTCCTTAATGTTGTGATCTCTGCCAAAATCAATACAATTTATGTTATAAAACAAAATATTATGTGCGTTTTGTCTGGAGAGGATTCTAGATGATTGAATTTAAGTAATTTTTAAGTGTATGTAAACCCTTGGCTCCCAGCCAGCGAATACATAGAGCTGATCTTACTGACAGGAAATAGTATTTATTTTTTCATCACTCTTCTGAATAAACATCCAGCAGGCATTTTTGGATGATTAAGAACTTGGCACAGGTTCCTGTATTCTATTGTTAGGGCCCAGTGTGAAGAAAGCTAAGCTTTGCATTTGCATTTTTTTTCTTGCTTGTTTTGTTTAGGTATTCATGACCTGAAATGCAAAAAAGTTAGGTTAGAGTAAGTTCTATGAGACCATTAGATGTGTAATGTTTCTTATTTCACTTGTGTCATGTAGTTTTACTTTTGAGTCAGTAGGAGTTTGCTTATGAAAGAAAGTAATATTTACCAAAAAGAGTCATCTTAGTCCTTTTAATTCTGTATGGACAAAAACTGGAAATATGTCCCACAGCGTAGGCTCTATTAAAAAAATAGCCAAGAGCTTAGTGTTGTAACTATACCATAAGCACTTTTTATGTCCTGGCTATATTCAAATGTAATTGTTATCTCTTTTTAAATCACTCTACTTGCACAATAGTCAAGTTTAATTAAGATCATCTTAAGCATTTGTGTTAAGTGAATTTCTTTTTCGTTGTCTCTGTTTGTTAGTAGGGCACGGTTGTGAGAATTCACAAGAATGTTGTGCTCGGATTTAATTGATGCTCTCAGTTTCTGTGTTTTGTTTTAATTAGGGATCTTTCTCTTCCTGCCAACGGACTTGTGGAACAGAGCCCAAGCAAGATTTTATTTTATTTGGATAAATTTTGAGCTAATCCTGCATACAGTAGGAAAAAACTTATTGAGTCTTTTCCACAAGTGAAAGAGTCCCTGCTCCCAACGATCTATTTTGCTTTGAGCTGCCAAACACTGCCTTCCAGCTCCTGTAGAAACAAGTGTACCTGCAGTGGAAGTACTGACAGAGAATATAGTAATTGAATGCTAGTTTATTTCCACCACTGTTTGGCATCTTTATCTATTCTGGCCTTTTTCCTTATCTTTGGACTTGGGATGTGAAAAGGGGAGGCTTTTTCTTTATAATGTAGTTGTAAGTACCTAAAACCTATAATAATAATATATTGAACCATAGGCACTTTAAAAGATGAATAAGTGTTGCTGAAAAAACTTATTATACATAAGATATTACTTCAGAGTAATGGAGCAATTTATTTTTACACAGATAATGAAACTGCTGTTTATACGTTGATGCCAATGGTTATGGCCGACCAGCACAGGTGAGAGCTGTTTTTTAAATTAATTTTTAAATTAATTAATAAAAACATTTTTTTTTATTTTTCTTAAGGCTCTAAGAAGCAGCATGTTTGCTGGAGTTGCAGCTACTAGAACACTTTCAGGAGTTCTGTTGCTGAATTGTGCCAGGCCACAGAGATATCTTC
Source organism: Crypturellus undulatus (assembly GCA_013389825.1). Taxonomy (NCBI): domain Eukaryota; kingdom Metazoa; phylum Chordata; class Aves; order Tinamiformes; family Tinamidae; genus Crypturellus; species Crypturellus undulatus. The sequence goes on from VWPW01000756.1 coordinate 1,367,889, forward strand.
TACCTCAAGCTAGTTTATTTGTGCATTTCTGTTTATTCTTAACTGAGTAACTTTCTGGAGTTAAAAATTAAAAATTTATTATACTTCAGACAGGAACTGGGAGATGTTCTATCGATAAATGTGGAAAAACTTGGTTGAGGATGAGATGAAGCTGCAACTTTATAACGATGGTCTGTTAAGGCTTGAAGGATTCCATTTAAATTTCATACATTGTTATCATATGATTCACTATATCATCATGATACTATGTTTCAGTCTTCCTTCTGAACGTGGCCCATGACTTATAAAAGCTGCTGGGTGTCTGTATAGGATGCCTTTCCTGGGATAGGAATTTACAGGAATTTACATTTTTTTTCAGACCAAAGTTGATGATGTTTTTCGGTATCTGTAAAGAAATGCCTTGACCATCTGGTCCAATTCTAGCTAGTTTACAACTGAAACACTTTCCCGGTGTCGCTGTCTGTCTTTATAAAAACAAGGAAATAGTAAAAAGCAAGAGTATTGTTAATATGCAGATGCTTAAAAGCTTTTGGATCTCATGTTCAGAAATTAGCTGGAGGAAAGAGAAATTGTAATGAAGTATCATTGTAATAAAGAGAGTTTTCTTATAAGTTACTGTATATACTTTGGATATTATGAACCGTTTTTTTTCTTAAATTATTTCTCTGTTTTAAGATCTGTCTCAGAGCTACTATCAAATTCAAAATTTGATGTGAATTATGCATTTGGACGCGTGAAGAGAAGTTTGCTTCATATTGCAGCAAAGTAAGACTTGTTTGAGTCCAGTCCAGAAGTTAACAATGAAAGTATTACCACAAATCTCAGGCACTAATGTAAGCTGGAAAACTCTGTAGTATCAATTAACTTTTTACACTCCGTTTTGTACTTTTTTAGTTCCTCCTTGTTGAAAGGACAGTTTGTATCTGTGATATCAAATGACTTGCTGAACTCTAGTTAGAGGAAGTCTTGGGTTTTTTTTTTTTTTTTTTTTTTAGATTAAACTTTCAGAGAAAGTAAAAAGAAGTGCAGCCACTGCACTTAATAGCAAACTTACCAACTCTTTTTTAGAAAAGTCTTGCCTGCCAAACCAGGAGCTGCATGCTTTTTTGTAGTATTTTGACATGAATGGGGAACATTAGAATGCTCATTGCGAGCAGCTGTCCCAGATCACTTTGCTTGTCACAGAACGAGTAGTGGCGGTGTAGGGGGAGTGACACAGTGCACTTCACTCGTGGGGAAAGAAATAGGAATAGGTTTTATTGATAATGACAATGGTTTTACGAGATTCTATGGCAAGGTCACTTATTTACTGCATGGAGGTTCAATACACACAGAATTATCAAGGACACTCTCCTGTTGGGTCACGAGGTTCAGATTGGACCCCCTTGCTTTCCAAACTCCTTCTGAGAGGAGTCTGGGTGCAGCTGGATCCAATCCTAATCCCAGACCTGGTCAATGGTTTATGACTAAGGGATTTGTGCACAGTTACAAAATAAAGTTTACAAGTTCAAAAAAAGAGTTGCGCTATAGTCACTTAACACGAATCTATAATGGAAAGGATCCCTTAACCTCGAGGAGTGTCCCTGAGAGGTTTCCCTGCTCTAGGGGAGATCCTGGCATGCCTCCTGCTGCAATGTAAGGTCAATGGTCTGTCCCCATATTTATGGGATAAAATGATTCACTTATAGTCATTCTTTCAATTCAGAAATGACTGTTGGCTGATGCACTTGCAATTAGCCATATCTCCCCATCAGGATGCAGCCATCAGGACTGTTATTGATGGTTAATGTCTGGGTGGGGGAAGAAATCAGGGAGGCAACTATCAGGATCAGGTAATGTGGTAGTTAACACCTGAATAGGTGAGAAGTCAGGTTGAGCTGGGGAAGGAGCACAGTGCTGAATTGAAGAAAACTTGGTTGTTCATCTCTAGTAATTTTTTGTACCCTAGACAAAGTCCTTAACTGGAAATTTCAAGTTTATCACCTAGATGATAGACTTTATTTCAAAACTGAAATTAGGTGAATATGTATACACATAATCTTATAGCTCTTCGATGAGATAAATCTACATTTCCAAAAAACACTGAGTAATATCTGATTAACCAAATAGTTTTTAAAATGACTTTGCAAAATACTGACTTAAAACTGAGGAATAAGTACTTTATATTTGAGTCCTGTCTTTAGTATCTTGGATACTCTTGCCTGTAAAAGAAAATTGAAGAAGTGTTTTGAAGGTGTGTGCTTTCTACAATAGCAGGGTTTGGGGGATAGAGCTTTTTTAAGCAGACCATTTTAGAATTATCTTTTTTTCTGAATGTTATATCTCAGACTTTTATTCCTTACATAAAATTCACTTAGCAGAAGAAATAAAAGCTATTTTTAACTTATATCTGAAAAGCTTCTTTAAAATGTTGCCATCCTGTTGATTGCGGGAGACTATGTAAATGTCTTTTGTTTTTTACTTTTGTAAATGGAAATGTATTTTATTATTTCTAATTTGTAGGTTCTGTCATATCTTGTCTGTCTGTTAGGTATCTCATTAAAGGGCTGTTTTTGCAAGTTATTTATTGTATAACTAGACTCTTTTTTTGGAGGGCTGCTATGGAATTGAAGGTGGAATTGATGAGACTGGTAATAATAGCTAAATCGGTCAGGAGGAATACCAAAGAAACCATAATGTTTATAGTAATCAGCTCCTTTTCCTGTATCATAGCTGACAATGGTTATTTGGAAAAACTTTCCTGTTATGAAAAGTAAAAACAAGACAGATACAGATTCAAAGCAAATAGAAAATAAATAGTTGTATGAGCTTTAGACTTTTTCTGTTGTTTAATCTTTTAAATGCAATTTATAAAAAATTGAAATGTAACAAAAAAAATGATACTGGAATTGTTGTTTAGTCAACATTTCAATCCTGTGAATATAATAAGGATGAAGGAGGTGAGAGGCTGTAAATAAAATGTTGAGGAAAAAGCACAGTTTAAGTAATTTTCAGTTTAAACAGTAGGTTTTAAAGATTTCTTGTTGGGTTTTGAAGTCAGTAAAATCACACAGAAGGTTAATACCTGTTCACTAGAAAGAACTGGTCATAACTTCTACTGTATTTAAGTGTTTTTCCTTTAGCTTTGAAATATGAGGATGTAAAACCAGTTCATGTTAACATCCTTTTGTGCTGGATCTAATCTGTACTTGGTATTGTTGTTGTGTGCATATCAATAGCAGACTTAGTTTTAAAGTATCTGTGTTATAGTTTACCCTTCTTTACACATTCTCAGTTGTGGATCAGTTGAATGCCTTGTCCTATTGCTAAAAAAAGGAGCAAATCCGAATTATCAGGACATTTCAGGATGCACACCTCTACATTTAGCAGCAAGAAATGGGTAAGAAAAATATTTTTTGTTCTTTCTTAAAATGTATGTCATGCACTTGAATTAATGTTTTATATTATTTTTGCATAAACTTTTTTTTTATTTTAACTTTAGGGAAGTGGCACATTTACAGTGAATTTGGAGGCTGAAATTCTTTTAAATGATCGAAATATACTCTTATACATAAGCAGATATGTCTGAAGTGACAATAATTTTATAATTATTTTAATGTTTTCTGTTAACCAGCAGCTGAATGGTTGAGGATGTTTGACTTTGACTAACGTGATAATTCTATTTCAGACAAAACATGAATTTACCTTCTAGTTAATTAAGAAAATACTTAGAAAACTGAAAGGGTTTTTGCTGTTCATATTGTTACCAAGAAAATATTTCCAAGGGAACTTTTTCTGCAGGGAGAAGAATACAAAATTTACAGTACTAAGGGGGAGGGGGAAAGGTAGTAAGGTAACTCCTTGTATTTGGTATTGAACTTCAGTTATGTTGCTGATTGTCTAAAAAAGCACATCTGAAAGAAGACTTTTACAGTAAAAAATGCTTAAGTTTCTCTTTGGTACTTGTCTTTCTGTTCCAAGTTTTAAAGGCTCCTGTGAGATACAAAGTTTGTAGGAGAACATACTACACAAGTCAGGACAGTGAGAGATGTGTGTACGACAATGCTTAAAAATGGTCATCTACGAAGGAATGGAATGCAGTTTATGCAATATAAGTCTAATACAAAGGACCTGGACTTGAAAGCGCAGAAATAAGCATCAATATATACCATATATATATTTATATATATACAGAGAGAGAGAAATAGATAGATTATACATTTGGATGTCTATCTTGAAATATATAGTTGCAGTATTTTCCAGCTGAAAGGTGGTCTTCAACATCATCTGCAAAACAAGGACTGATTCTGCAAGTAGATGTATTTTCTTTTTCTTAAAAGATTTTAATATTATAAAATGACTTAAAATTCACGGAAGTAATCTGTACTGCTGAGCTCCATTTGTACCATCCACCATCTATTTTCTTCCACTGTCTATTTCATCATGATTTCGACAGTTATCTGTACATATTTCTCACATTTAGACTACTGCTTCTTACTTGCAATAGTGCTACTTCTGGAAAACCTTTGCATTGCTGTTTCTGAGGTGACTCTAAATCAAATAAAAAAGGAGAGAGGTAGAAGTATTCATTAGGCATAATGCATTCATTATGCTTTGTAGATGCTCTCTGAGACAAATACCATTTTTTTCTTTTTTTTTTTTTGTTTTTCCTGTGAGAAGCTTTAGCTTCTTTAGATTGAAGCATTAGCTTGAATCAGCTTTGTTTTTTCAACTAGATATTTTTTCTTTTGAAAGCAGAATTTTACAATATTAAAAATGAACTAGGTTTCAACTCTGAAACTAGTGATGGCTTTTTTGAAAACCTGCTTAAGTGACACATGGCATTTCTTTTCAATAAAAATTGGCAAAACTACCAAGTCTTTATAAAAAGACAAATTCTTAAGATTTTATTTCTCAAACTATAGTACATGGAAACAGAGATGTTATTTTTTTCATTTTAGAGTATGTGTATAGTACAGTAACTGAATTATAGTAGGGCAAATATTTCAAGCGAGGAGTAGGAGCTATTTAGTGGCTTTTAGGTTCTTTGTGGAAAGAGTATCTGTAGGAAAAGGGAGATAGCCAGTGGTATGTGATCAAATGTAGAAATTCACATACAGGAGATATTTATGTGGAAGGGAAATAAGAGAAAGGTTTGAGAGAGGAACAAGATTTAAAAAAAAAAAGGAAAACATAAGAATCACTCTTTAATGGTGAAGCATTTACAGAACTAGAGAGCATTAATAGACCAACATGTGATGGATGTGAGTGGGGAGACTGGAAAGATATTTGCTCCTTGTAAATCGTTTTGTATGACTAGAATTTTTTTTTTTTGCTTGTTTGTATTATATGTTTGTTTTGTTTTTCAGACAGAAGAAATGTATGAGCAAGCTGTTGGAATACAGTGCAGATGTCAACATTTGTAATAATGAAGGGTTGACTGCAGTAAGTACTTCTAATTTTAGTGGGGCTCTTAAAATAAATGTAAAATTTGAAGACTGATTTCTTAAGCTTCTTCCATCGTGTATGTAAGTGGGCCTAGTACCTATTAGCATTGAGGCGTGTTCAAATATCTAGTCATGATATGGTGATCTTATTCAAAGCTTTTCTTCATGAAAAAGTTGTGACATATAGTCAGTTTTAAGGTTATTTTTATGAAGTACTATTATCATTGCTAAAGGAAACACGTGTATGTTTTTGTATTTAGATTCATTGGTTGGCTGTGAATGGACGAACAGAATTGCTTCATGATCTTGTACAACACGTCAGTAATGTAGATGTTGAAGATGCAATGGGACAGACAGCACTTCACGTAGCTTGTCAAAATGGCCACAAGACAGTAAGTTTCTAAACCTTATAAACACATGTTAAAGTTGCTAAAATTTGGATATAGCTTTAGTTTTTGTTCTTCCTTCATTTTATTCCCACTACAATGTTTAGAAATGTGAAGAATTCTGGTTTTTGACTTAGTAAATGGTATAGACTGTATACAGTTCTATGACAACTACTAATTCTAGGTATCTTTGATATTAGCTGAAGTTCTATTAAAGGCATTCTTATTAAAATTGGAAGTTATAAGACAGCTTTGAGCAATAACAGCCATGATTCTCCATCTAGGGCTTAGGAATTTTGATTATGTGATTCATTAGCAGAAATTAAATCCTTGAGTGTAGTTAGAGGTGAGGACACTAAATAATTGCAAGTAAGAGGTGTTTGTGCTGATATCTTTCTAATGCTGGCATTTTCTTCTATTCCAAATAGACAGTGCAATGTTTGCTAGACAGCGGTGCAGATATCAACAGGCCCAATGTGTCAGGAGCAACTCCGCTCTATTTCGCTTGCAGGTATCGTATTCCTAGCTTCTGAATGCTGGCCAAAAAATAAAAAAGTTGAATATTTTGGGAATACATGGGTGTGATAACAGAATTATTAGAAAGCACAAAAATGAGGAAACGTAAAAGCTGACTTGTATTTAATCTTGCCTTGTGTTTGGATTTAGTTTGATGCTGTATCTAAATGCTGATCGTGGTACTGCAGGCTGATATACGTGTTTCTAACAGACGTGTTGAGTACATAGCTGCATGTGTTCTAGCATGAGACTACTGAACTTTTCTCTGGAAAAAAAATGAGGTCTACTAACCTAGACTATTTTGAGTAGCACTTTTCTCTTTTTCTATGGCTATTTAAAATCAGTGAATTCTTAAGATAAGAATTTGACAAGCTTTTCGTACTGGGTCAATATTCTTTGCAAACACTTCTCAGATTGTTAAGCATTTATAACCTTCCTGCCGCTTCCTTCCCTGAACCTTCATAAATACAAGTCTGCTAGACATTTTAAAATGCCCTCTAAATCAGTGTTTTTTGTTGTTATTGTCTTTATGGGAAGACCCTGTATGTATGTTGAGAAGTAGGAGTAGTTAGGCTAATGATGAATAACATTCATCAATCTATTAAAAAAAATCAGAGGGTAAGTTTGACTATTCTTTAATGTACATTATGTCTATATATATATATATATATATGACATTATATATGTTATGAAATGTGTATATGTGCCTTAAAGATGTAACATTGGCTTGAAATTACTCTGTCACCGGTCAGTTCTGTTTTCGTCATTGTTTAATTTTATTTCAAAACTAATCACATATGATTGATGATGTCTTGTTCTAACTGGAGCCTTTCAGCTATTTGTTAGAACACTTACAATTCTCTAATCCCTGTGCTTTGGTTATAGGTTAAATAGTTCACCTATGATTAACCACTGATGTAAACAAAGGCAGAAATGGATCGACCTGGTGGCCTGCCAGGGGTTAGGTTGTGGGAGCCCCTGGTCTCTGGAGCTTGTGTGTGGTGCTGCTTGGCAGCTGAAGAGAGGGAAAAAGGAGAATAAGTGTCTGCTGGCTGGTCAAATGCCTGGATCTTTAATGTAGGGACTGGGGTTGGTGCCTTCTCTAGAGGAAGGTGGTGACTTGCTTCAGCCCGGTGCTTTTTGTGAGAAAAGAACGCATTGCAGGAACTATACTGGAGGAATTGGAAAGGTGAAATGAGCAGGGCGTATAGTGGAAGTAAACACCTGCTGTTGTCAAAAATACCAGTTGGTGCCACCCTGGAAGAAAGGCTGACTCTTCCAGTCCAGCTGACTCTTCTGCTATCTGACCCTGAGCGTCTCTTGGGGCAAAGTCTAGTATGTTAGATTAATCTGTTAGTTTCCTGACCTGGAAGGACGTGGAAGAGGAGAGTGCAGTCAGGAACTGCTTAGAGCTCAATGAAGACACCTATTGCCCCATGGCTGTTAATTGTTGCTTGTCTTCTCATCTCCTGGCACTGTTAGCAAGGGTGGCCTATTGGATATTCCAATATGTCAAATATGAGTTTATGTAAAAAGCAACCACAGTTTGCTTTAGTTTATGACCTAATACACAACTGGAAAGCTTGTAACTGTAGCATTAGTTAGTATGTATTTGGTATCAGCCCTACCTTTTTTTTTTTTTTTTTTTTTTTAGTTGGACAAAGTAGAAACAGGTTTGCCACTCTTGGATGAAGTGTTTTATTAACTCCTTCTTTCTGTCTTTAATAGTCATGGTCAGAGAGACACAGCGCAAATCCTTTTGATGAGAGGAGCCAAGTATCTACCAGACAAGAATGGTGTTACTCCATTGGATCTTTGTGTTCAGGTATCGAGGGAGCAATGTTCTTTGTTTTGTTTTTTGTGAACTTCTATTGGTTTATCCAATTGTAGCTGATTAATATTGTCTATTTAATTTGAAACCCTATGAAAGATTATAGTTCTTTTGCAAAATAGAATTGCAAAAATAAATTCAAGCCTTTAGGTGAGCAGTTCCAGTTTGCTGGAAAAATCTTTAATGGGATCCATTGAAGTCTTTAAAGGCTTCATGAAGTTAAAGAAACAGAGTTTGCAGAAGTGTTGGATTAGGAAGTTAAGGAATTTTTTGTCTAATGGTAAAAAGCTGTGTGTGTGTGCGCGTGCATGTGTTTAACTGTTAAAAGTAATGGGTGAAGGCATTCAAAAGGAGTAATTTTTATTACCATAACTGGTGGTTACCTTTCATGCTGATGATTGTCCTGCTTTTCCAAGGTATTCTAGATGCTATACCTGTGTGATTCCTTAAAATTCCTTATTTTCCTTAGGACCTGTAGTTGAGGTAACTGTATTTATCTGGTAGTGACTGCTATTGGAAATACTTAATTATGAAAACTTTATTTCATATATTGTCTGCAAAAGGTCTTGATATTGGCAGCATTCCTTTTAATATCTGTGGGAGATCTTAAATCTTCAACTTCAGTCTTTATATTTTTTCCTTTACTTTTGACCTATTCCTAGAATATTAAGGGTAATGCTTCTTAGGAGAAATAATAATTTTGAATTTCAAGCCTTGCTAAATACTCTAAGGTGTCAGATTCCAGAATTCATGCTGGCATTAGATAGTGTGTGTAAGCAGTAAGCTTGGTGCTGGCCAGCAAAGAAACCAGCTATTTTCATTTCCAGAATAGCAGGTAGAAAAAAAGGTGGTATTATCATTTTAGAAGTGTGTAAATATGGCATAAAAAATCGTGTAGCAACAAGAGTGAATCTTATGAATGCTACTTTCTTTGGGTCACTTTTGATAGAATGCCTGAAATAATTAGAAGTACAAGATTGTATTTAGCACTAAATTTTTTTGTGCCTTTTTAAACATAGTTCTTATGTTTTATTATCAAAACTGTATATACTTACAATTCATTTATAATCCTTATTTCTGACTCTTCTGGTGGGACAGATTTTCTTCATTGCTTTGATGGAGTAATCAGCCTTTCTAGGGGTATTACTTATGTATGGTGATGGATTATTTCTTTTTCTTTTTTTTTCCTTCTTTCTTCTTACAAAGCATTTAAATGTTTTGAGTACCCAGCTAATATGTTGCCTTTTTTAAAAGGATTCTGCTGAAATTCCATTGAAGAAATCTGAGGTTTTCTTAACATCTTTATGTGGAATATTTTCCTCGCATCTGAGGATGACCTGTTGTTGCCACCTTTTCTGTCTGTAATGAACCCCTGCTTCTGGTGTTTGCAAGATCTTTAGATGTTCTTTTACAGGAAGCCTGTGCCATTTTAGTGGCAACCCACTTAATGATTAAAAGGATTTTGACAATTATATTTCATGTGAGNTCCTTCTTTCCTCTTACAAAGTATTTAAATGTTTTGAGTGCCCAGCTAATATGTTGCCTTTTTTTAAAAGGATTCTGCTGAAATTCCATTGAAGAAATCTGAGGTTTTCTTAACATCTTTATGTGGAATATTTTCCTTGCATCTGAGGATGACCTGTTGTTTGCCACCTTTTCTGTCTGTAATGAACCCCTGCTTCTGGTGTTTGCAAGATCTTTAGATGTTCTTTTACAGGAAGCCTGTGCCATTTTAGTGGCAACCCACTTAATGATTAAAAGGATTTTGGCAATGATGTTTCATGTGAGCATATCAAAGGAAGAATTCTTTATGTTGCAAAATCTGCTTGTTTCATATTAATGAAAAAAACTCAGGTTCCCTTTTCTAATACTCACTTGCATATTTTTCTTTTGAGCATTGTCATATATCTGTGTGTGATAGTGAGTAAGGGTATGTAAGGAAGTGCATGTGTTTTTGGTGTGCAAGTCCTCCATTATGAGGGGGAGAATAAAAATGGGGAATCAGTCATAAGGAAGCACAAGAGAAAAGCTCATTCTTCTCTTAATTCTTAGGTTTCTTAGCTATTTGTGCTAGACTGAAACACTGAAGAAATTAATTCCTTATCAGTTATAGGATTTCATACATCTTTGTTTTCAAGGCTGAAGGAATTTGGTCATTACTGTTTTTTTTTGTTTTTAACCTGTAAAACTCTGTGGAGTGAGAGCAGGTATATCTGATACTGTATTGTTTCTCTTGAAAAGAAAGTGTATGCAGGGATATATATGTAGGAGGTGTGTAAATCATTTAAGGGGGGAAAAAAGCAAAATTGCAATTTTGAAACAAAGCTCTACCTGATGAACAGACTATGCCTTCTCTGAACCAGAACTCCCAAGTCATAGATCTAATTATACTTTATCTTAAGGTGATTATATTCTAATGAGGAGACGATCTATAAAACTGGTGAGTTTTGTTAAGAGAAGATCTGTTGCTCTCATCTCCTGTAACCCAAGGTTTCATAAGGCGTCAAAAATAGATGAAGCCTTTTGAATGTGTCCAAAAGATGCCTTGCTTTGCTCTGACTGCATTTTCAAATGTCTGCTTCTGTCTCCATGTTTACAGTTCCTGATGGGCTAAAAAAATCCAACCCTTTCCCAAAACGTTCTGGGAAATTGGACGGAACTGTTGATTTAGAAGTATATGTGGAATCATACTTGTATAATAATTTTAATGTTTGATAATCCTGTAATGAGTTTATCCAATTTCTGCCTTTAACAAGCCAGATTTGTGCTGTGTTTGGAAAAAGCCTGTGTTTTGATGGATTAGATTCCAGGTGTAATTAGCTGGACTGTTGACATCCATCAATATTAGGAAGAGGAACTAAATGAGCCAAGTGTTGGATCTCTGGTGAATTGTTAGAGGAAATGTTGTTCCATGGTAAAAGTTTGGCTTTCTAAAGCTTCATAAGGGAGGAGGGGGGAAAAAAGAGTGGATCAGTATGAGCTGATGCACCGAAAAAATTGATTATCGATCTGTCTTCTTTGAAACATTGTGTGATATCTAACTTTGACACTTTATTGAATTTCAGTTTATTTTAGGCCTCAATTTTTGCCTTCAACTTTTTTTTTATCATTATTTTTTAAAGCTATCCATACCCCTCAGTTGGTTTGAACACTGCAGTATTATAAAGTGCCAATTCTTGGGGGTTTTATTTAATTTTTTAAAACTATTATTTTTTAGGGTGGCTATGGAGAGACTTGTGAAGTCTTAATACAATACCATCCTCGGCTTTTCCAGACAATAATTCAAATGACACAGAATGAAGACTTACGGGAAAATATGGTAATACATTATTATGTGTTACAAAGCTACAAATCTGTGTTTTCGAGATCTAGTTGTTTAGTATAGGTGTTCTGTGCACTGTTTTCAGTGCACACAATGGAGAATTTACGTTCTTAATTTATCTTTAGACAAAATAATCTGGGATTAAATGTAGAATTCCATTTAATCTAGTGTTAAAATTTTGTGTGCTTGGCAAAGTGATCTAGGCAGTGTGACAACTGAAAGGACAGACCTTGCGAGCTGTCATAAAAATGATGCAAGTGGAACATTCTAAATAGACAGTTATTTTGTGTGATGGGGCATGTTTTCCTTCACGCAGTTTCTACCTGCACATAACTGTTGTAGGATGTGTATTGTGTTTGGACACTTGGAGGGAGCATATTTCCTTTTGGAGCTGATGTGTAAAATACTGCAATTGGAAGCTGTTGCCATACCATTCCTTTTCTTCTGTGCCCTGTTTGTTTCATTATTGTGGGTTAGTGTACTATAAAGCAAGAGAAAAGCAAGTAAAAAAAAAAAAAAAAACCCTCATTTCTTCATTATTTAGGGAGAAGGAAGTATGGGATGGTTTTATTCTCCTTTTTGTTTGTTGTTTTTTAAATACGTTGCCTGCTTAAAAATAGCTGCAAATAATTGTACAGACCCTAGATGAAAGTGGAAAAAGATCTGTGTGGTATTGTGCGGTGAGATGAGATGCTGGCTGCCACTCAGCTTGGTTTGCCAGATTTATGAAATTTGTGCAGTTCTCTGTAATCTTATTGTTTCCATTGTAAGACTGAGCACTCAAAGGTGTATATAGAAACATTGTTTGCATTTCTGAGCCTGGATTGAATTTTACAAGGTAAGATGATGATAGGTGAGACTCTGGAAGAATGGGGAAGTGGTGTTGAGATTTTCAAGTAAAAGGTAAAGAATAGAAATCACAGAACAAAAAAGACTATAAAGAGAAAACATATTGTTGTAAAAGAAAGATGAAGAATGATTGCACAGATGCTGAAGAGATTAATGAGAATTATAAACATCGGAAATTAACTTCAGTTCTTCAAACCTTTTCTTTAGCTTAAAGGAGGTTTGGGCAAGGAGGAGTTCGTTAGTCATTTTAAATATGTGAAAGGCTGCTAAAAAGAGCAAAGAAATTACATTTACAGCAAATAAGATAAAGATAATGTTAGAGATCCATGAGAAAAACTCTAAAATAGTTAAGGGTAGTGAAATATTAAATCATGTGGAGAAACTATAGAGATTCCAGAATTGAAGAGCTCTAAAAGCAAGCCAAACAAACTAGACAAGTCAGTCTGGATCACAGATATATTTTTCCTGTCTTTGGGCAAAGGGTTGGACTAAATGACTTCATGAGATTCCTTTTCATCCCACTTTTCAGTAATTCTATGAGAAAGATTACCAAGATCTCTGAAAATGTGAGTGTGATAAGGGAGGAAACAAGGGATGCGTGAAGAGCAGTGTTGCTGAAGAGTTAATTTTTATGACATAAAAAAGGTATATATTTTTAAACCAGAGAAAAGTATAGAACAAAGGAATTGAAGACAGAGTAGTGTCTGGGCACTAATAGTCTCTAGTCTTTGTGAGCCAAGTGATGGTGTTAAAAGAGGCCAATTGAATTACAGTAATTATGAGGAATTATTGATTAGGTGGATATGACTTTTTTACCTGAAAGAGGGTAGTAAAAAAAGCACATGCCATTTACTTTTCAGATGAAAATAGGTTGTATGAATTAACACTATATGGCTAAATATTTGGCATTCTTGGTACTCATAAAATAATTATATCCTATAGTGTGTAAACTGACTGTAAAGCACATGCATGTGCTATAAACTTTTATTGGAAAGATGTAATAGAACGTTAGGTTAGACTGGATTTTGGATAATAGAGAAATTTGCATTAACATTTCTAGAAAATTACAGGGTGCTAGTGATCTAAGGGTGCTAGTGATCTAAGTCAAACCTAAATCACATCATGCAACCCCTTGAGATTATGTAATTTCTTCTGTTTTAATGTTCCAGTTGCGGCAAGTTCTGGAACACTTGTCTCAGCAGAGTGAAAGCCAGTATCATAAAATCCTAACAAGTCTTGCTGAAGTCGCTACAACAAATGGTCACAAACTGCTGAGGTAAGTGTCAGAAGATCATGAGTAGGTTGCTAACCTACCTCACTACCTACCTGGTGCTACTTAATAGTGTTAAGACTCTAAGCCATCTGTTGCTGCTGCATGCTGGAGTGGATGGGTCTCAAATCTGATTGTGTATGACAGTGCCTGTCCAGATTACTGCCTTTGCAGGGATTTCGGGAGAGAAAATTGGTGTTCTCCTCCTGTAGCTGCTGGCAAGTAAAAACTTGGGTTGTAGGGGAAGAAAAATCCTTTTTTTTCTTTCCTTTTTTCTTCCTTTTTGTTCCATGTTTGAGGAAAATTTTGTTACTTCAGACTGCTCTTACGTTTATGTTAGATCTGCTGCCCCATTTTTGTCTGTAAGGATATCTGCACTGCAGCAGACCAAAACTGTATCTAACAGTGTCTAAGCAGTCCTGGTAGCGGTTACTTGGGAAAGCACCTAAAAAAACAAGTGCATTTTGTTAGCTTTCTTTCCTAGCTTTTGTGGCCTCTGAGGGGCTTCCTATAAAACGCCTCATCTGCAGTCTATTGAAGCATTGAACAGTAGAATTAGTCAGTTTTCCATAGCTAGCAGGATTTGTTTTAACCTTTATGCCTATTATAAGCTAAGGAAATATTTTTTGGAAGGACTAAAGAGCATGAAAGCATAATAGAAGTTCCTGAGTAAAACATCCTGTTTTTTTTTTTTTTTTTTTTTTTTTTTTGGAGGGAAAAGGGAAGGTTAAGAGATCATTCTATACCTGGAGGGGGTATAGCATAGGCTGTGGGAAAAGGGGATTTTGTATAGCTTCTGTATAGCTGTTTGGGGGCTTTTAGCACTCCATCAGTTGACAGGGAGACTAAATTATATGCCCTAGTTCTAGCTACCTTTTTTTTCCTTCCCTATCAGTCATGTTTGTATTCAGCTTCTAAATGGCAAGTGAGAACTGTGTATTGCCAGGGATCTCATCACTCTGTTAATCATCTTGTTTTGAGGATTTTTGCCTCAATTAATTCACCTAAAAGGTTTAAACCCCACAATCTTTTAGGATTACAGTGGAAAGAAGAATACCACTTCTTCCCATAAAGTGGGAAGAAAGTGCCATTTTATGTTGGTGTCACAAAGATAACCTTTGAAAAAACTGTAGCTCTTGGTGTGCTTGAATATATAGTAGGCTTAACTTGTAACACATTCCAACTTCTGCAGAACCAGTAGGTTTTTGACATATAAATTGTGCTAAAGTTTATCCCACCAGAAGAGAGTTTCAAGATTACTTTTTGTATGGGCATTGTCAGCAGTAGTGGGAGCTGGATTAGATCATGTGAGGCAATATTTGTTTCTATTTCAGTATCTTCAAGGATAAATTAAGTTGGTTGCTTTGTGTTTAGGTTTGATTTATTGGTATTCCTTTATATGTAGCAATGTCAAGTTTCAGTAAGGTTCTTGAAATAAATATATGTGAACTTGTACTGTCTCTGAATCTGAGCTGGTCTTTATTTTCTTATTGCTGAGAGTGGATAGACTAGCTCAGGTTAGAGACAAGCTGGAAGCCTTGCACTGTGTTGGATGGGAAGGCACTTCCAGAGACACCTGTAGCTGGTGTCTTACTAGCCCTTACTAGCCCACTTCTATTTGGCACTTTGTAGTATGTCTCAAAGAAAATTGGATTATTTTCTTTTTCCTTTAAAAGATACAATTTTGCAAAAACTGCATTCCTGATTATACTATCCTATGTTGGAGGTTTCAACCTGTGCTTCAACTAAGTATTTCTTAATTATTTTGCTATTAGCATAATGAGAATGAAGGTAGTACTTGGTGGATGGGCCTCTTTCTGCCCTTTCCCTCTTCTTGCAAGTAATAGATAGCATGCGTGTGCTGCATTACAGTCTCAAGTAATGATGCTGTAGCTGAGCTAATATCTCCAGAAAAATAATTTGGTGTGTGCTATTTGCCAGCTAATTGTTCTTTGTTTTTTAGATCCAAAGTGTCTAAAATATTTTTGTAATACTTATAGCAGGTAGCTTGGAGTGCCAATAGGCTATTGGATGAGGAGGATCTTCTTTTTTTAGTGTTAGACTTGGTTGAATATTTCCTTTTTCCAAGAAATAATTGTAATTTGACATAATTTGGTTTTACTGGTTTAGATTTGATTTAGCTGTGTGCTTATAAATATGCTAGTAAAAGAATTAGTAAACTATTAAATGCAGTTGAACCTTTTCCAGTTTATGAACGTCATGGGGAGAACACTTGCTGAGAGATGCTAAAACTCAGTTATAAGCATTTTTCTCTGATGCTTATCTTGTGTTCATAGACCTCATTTGTGTATAAGATTTCCCAAATTCTAATTTATATGGTGAATATAAATACTTTTGAACTAG
This sequence comes from Crypturellus undulatus, assembly GCA_013389825.1. NCBI lineage: Eukaryota > Metazoa > Chordata > Aves > Tinamiformes > Tinamidae > Crypturellus > Crypturellus undulatus. The sequence goes on from VWPW01000756.1 coordinate 1,383,853, forward strand.
ATAGTGCAAGTTTCCTGATTGGCTGGCAGGAGAGGCAAATTTAATATTCGTATTTTTTTGCGCTGTTCACTCTCTGTATTGCTTCGTTATCCAGACTTAATCAAATATTCTCTGGTTGAAATGTAAATAATGGCAAGAAAGATGTATTCTGTATATCAGTTCGGTAAAATCCTTTGAGTGTGTGTGTGTTTGTTTATTTTTATTAACACCTCTCTGGCAGTCATTTAAATGTACTGACTCCTGTAAGCAAGTAAGTTATTTTCTTTACCCTTTATGCCCCCTATACCGTAGCAGGGGCAAAGTGATGATAAAGGTACTGTGGTATTATAAATAGTCCTAGGAACAGTTCAGCAGTAAATATTATACATACCTGATGTTAGATAATTATTATGCGATTTAAGTTTTTCTAAAGGCACTATGTGTATGTGGTATTTGTATTATTTTGGGAGATCTAAGATGTTTCTGCAAATTTGCCTATAAGAGAATAAGGAAGGAGCACTATTCAGAAGCAGAATTCTGTGATCTAGTTTCTGTAGATTAAAAGTAACTGTTCTATAGATTTGTGAATTACAAATTTGTATCTCATCAGAGCCCTACAGCATCTTCTGTGGTATCTGTTTTCTGGTGTATGCTAATCCTATAATTATGTATACTTTTAAACTTATAAATATTTTAAGGATAAAATTGGATATATACTCATTGATAAATATTATCTGCTGAGTTTTTACAAGCAACGTTTTTTTCTGTGTCAAATTGAAGAATTTTTGCTGCTTGTCTAAGGAAAATAAAGGAAGTTGAACTTGGGATGGTTCTGATTGTGCATGAACGCGTGGACATTTTCAATTCTGTGCTATACTGGTGCAATAGGAATTCTTAGAGATCAGTGTTGGCTAGTTTATTTAAAAAGGTGTAAATTTTTAAATATATTTATTGATAAAATTTACTGGTGCTATTATGTAGTATCATTTAGGTTGTTTTTCTTAAGTAGAAACAGTACCACTTTTATAATCCTCACTTCTTACCTGACTGTGGTAGTTAGTGGGCATTTGGGATAATAGGTGATGTGGGAGAATATCTAGCTGCTCAGGGCAGTTTGAGCCGTGACCTGAAAGCTGCTTTCTCTTTTGGATTGAAAAACATTTCCAACTGACTGTCCAAACTTTTATATTTCATACATTAGGGTCCTTGTAGTAGTAAATTCTGTTTCAGACCTATGGGTTGTAGGAAATGTACATATGTATAAAATCAGCTTAAGTGTTGTGCAAGATCTGGAATTTACTATTTCATTTAACTTTCCATTCAAGTTATGAGTAGATGGTAATAAAAGCATAGTGTTTGCTCTGCTTTCTGGGCTGGTGCAGGAAATAAAAAAAAAAAATCAAATTTACTAGTGTTAAAACTTTTAGTTGATTATTTATCAGCATGCAAATCAGACCCTATCATTAGTTTGTTTTCTCCTTGATATACTAAATTGTTTCATCTGGAAAAGAAACTTAAATATTAATTTTTTTTCCCCCAGCTTGTCAAGTAATTATGAAGCTCAAATGAAGAGTCTCTTAAGGATCGTGAGGATATTTTGTCATGTCTTTCGCATTGGCCCATCCTCTCCCAGTAATGGAAATGACATGGGCTACAATGGAAATAAAACTCCAAGAAGTCAGGTGTTCAAGGTCAGAAAAGTATATGATGTTGTTAGGAAGATAGACGTTAAAGAGATGAATTTCACAAAGCATGCATTCATTAATCAGACATCTCATGAACAGGAAGTAAGTTTGGTTGATGTCCCTATCCCTTCTTAAGTTAAGTCTACCTCTTTTCTTCTCTCTGTTTTTTTTCCACTAGAGTCATTTAACCGCTGATGCACATCTCATAATTTCTATTTATTTCTTGTTTAATTTATTGTTTGTTAGATGCTTGAAGATTTAGTTATGCAACTGTTTTTCCATAAACTTTGATTTTATTCCTAATTTTGCATTTAACAATTCAGTAAGCTCAAAATGTGCTAATATTAAGCAGTAGAATAGATGGTATTAATGTAATTTCAAAATCATATTTAAAAGTTTCTTGGTAGTTCTTACGATTCAGTTCTATCCAGCTTCACAAGATGGATAGAAATAATTGAATTTTAATCTGTTCATTGTTTGCATTCTGATTGTGAAGTTTTCTTTTCCCAGATTCTTGCATTTGATTACTAAATACCTTAAAACTTACCAGTTTACTACTACATTCAGAAGTGTATTTGTTTATAGATGCTTTCAAGCACTTGCTTTAGGTGCTAGCCATTTATGTGCTTAATTTCTGTAGGTTTATTTTACATCTTGGTGAGGAGTACTTAAATAGCATGAACTTGAAGGATTTTGGTTTGTTTTGTAGCCTGTCAGCTTTCATTCTCTTACACAGAAGGATTCATATCTCAAAAGGTATATGTCAGTAATTACATGATGTGCTTTTTTCTTAAGAGCATTTTTTGCAACACTGAAGCGGTATATTTTTTAAATACTGCATTTATTTGATGATTTGGTTTGTTCATCAGGTTATGACTAATGAATTTTAAGATAGAGCGACACTGATAAAGTTCATGTAAGGTGATACTGTCATTACCAGCTGTACTTATATAGGTAGGTTTTCTATTATTTATTAATTTTTATTTGGGAAAACAAGCACAAACTTTTTTTCTCATAGCAAAATGGCTAAAACATGCCAGGTTAGGTAAGAAGTAAATGCTCAGCATGTTTAATAATGGCAAATCTACGGTGAGACAGTTGTACAAGTGATCTGTTATAGTTTATTGTCCAGGCTTTAGGAGTAGCAGATTTCACCTCTGTACTTTTAGTTTTCATGTATAGGCCCAAAAGGACAAAATGTTAGGTGTCATGATTTTCAACTCTGGATCACTTCACAATTCACTAAAAATAACAATTACTGAATTGCAGTTTGCAAAACAAGTAGTATTTTGGGTAAGTCACTTACTTAGCTGTCTAGCCATAATACTTTGTGTGCTGAAAGATTGTTACTTAATTTGATATGGAGTTAAATCTAGTGCAGAAGGCTTGTATTGCACAGTTGACCTTGTCCCAGAAAAATATCAGTAATCTGAACCGTATAAGAACAATGTTTATGGTTTTTAATAAACAAGCAAAATATATACTGCTGTTATACTAGGTAAAATTTTGGGGCTGACCTTAAGCTTATTATTGTTGTTTTTATTTTAATGAAATGTATTTATTTTGGGAGTCTAAAAGTTGAGACAGAGGTCACTCCAGGCCAGTGGTTTCTCTTGTGATATTTCTTAAGGTGATTCCAATTTCTGAGTCTTAAATATAAGCCTAGGCTTACTGGCAGTGGGACACGCTAGTTTGATCAGAATAATTTTTTCTTATCTGGATTTACAATGACTGGATAGTGAGAGATTAGACATAACACTGAGTCCATTGGACAACTTCCCATTCCTTTCTTCCCATCTTTCCTTTTCCTTCTGCTTTTTGTCTCTTTCTTGGAACACAGTGGTATTAAAAAGGAGACAATAATCCCAACTATATTACTAGATTATTACAGTGTTATGGAGGCTACTTGAAGACCTGGCCTCACTGTTTAGTACTGATACTTTAACCTAGGGTAAAAGGATTTTTTTTTTTATTATTATTATTTTTATTTTTTTTATTAAAAGAAGCAGCAGGTGCATGCAGGACACTTGGACATTCATGTCAGTGGACCAGAACTCTGTTTTCTTTTTTGTCTTTTTTTTTTTTGATGCAGGCTGTGCAATTTCTAAGCACAAATGACTAAATAAACCATAGGTGCTTGTTCAAAACATTGTAATCCATATTTAAAAAAAAAATCACTGTGGAGCTTTTTCGTGAAACCTAAAGACTTTGAACTTTCTGATTTTTCAATGCTGAAAACTCTACGGGAAAGTACCTTTAAAATGGATTTTGCCACTGGTCTTAGAGTTCAGTTATAGGGATAAATCTCCAAGATGATCTGAATTTTGCTACAGTTTTTATTAAGGAGAAGTCTTTCATGGTGCTGGATCATAAGCCATGTCAGACTTTCTTTGATCTCTTTCCTGAGCACCAGGAAGTGTAATACAAATGATGCAAATGACCTTACTTTTCTGCCTACCTTGACAAATGAAGGCCACTAGATATGGTCTTATTTTAGTATGTAGGAAGCTAATTTCTTGTTCGATACAGGCTTCTTTTAGGAATCATCTTAGAAACTATGGGCAGGTTTGGGGCAGTGGCAAAAAAACCCTGTTTTTGGTAATCTTGTGAAGTTTGCAATGCAACAGTAGCCAAGCTGTAAAGCATAGTTCTTTCAGTCTGAACATACTCCTCCTGAGTTGCAGTGTACTCAGTCTGGAAATATTTGAAAATGTGATTACATCTTGATCAGGTTATTGAAGAATTTGATCTCTGACAGGACAAGAAAATGAAGTGTCTGTCTTTGCTTTTCTGAAGTCCCATATATGTAATTCATTACGGGCCTTTTCAATTTGGGCCTATCTAGATGTCTTAAAGTAGCATTACTAGTAAATTAAAACACTCTTTGATATACCAGTACTGTTAGCAACAAAATAGCTATTGAATGTATACACCAAACTTAGAGAGAAAAGAAAAACTGACTGAAACTCAAGTGAAATTATTCTCTTTCTGTTGAGTAAGATTAGGAAATATTGCAAAATTACCTTCTTCAGTTGGAAAAGTATGGTTGCCTATAATGTTTTCTCTTTTTCCCAGTACTCTTCACTTCTAGAATCAAGTTGACTTGTCTGCTGTGACAGAGCCCCTTTATGGACTAGTTATCCAATACTCCCTGTATTTTTAAGATCTATTTATCTGTCACCTGATTTTGCTCCAATGTAGCAGTTTGAATATGGGTTTGGTCTTTGGTGTCTTGATTTCTAGACTGTAAAGAGGAGGCTGCTGCATGGCTAAGTTATTAGGTTTGAGTGACTATGTATGCAGCTGCAGAAGAGTTGTACTTGATCATAAAATGTTTTCTGAAGCAAGATTGAGTGGAGGTTTGTATTTCATATGCACTTCATGATTAAAAATCAAGAGAAGAATGCTGACATGCAGGATTTTTTTTTTTTTGGCGGGGGGGGAAGTTGCTAATGATTGGGTTGAATATGTCCATATAGATATGAAAAGAGCTAACTGTAGAGGCTAGTGTAAAATGCTGGCAGCTGCGGATGAAGGTGGTGGGCAGTATGGAGGGCGGCTCTTATGGCAGAGAGGCTTTATGCTCTGAAGCTGGACTGGAAATAAAGCAAGTGAAATATTCAGGTCACTAGGCTTGAATACACCTGGGAGTGAATTTGTGATAAGGATCTGTGAAGATCTTGTTTGGGCAAAGCAATTGGTCATCAGAGTCCTGAAGGACTTGTAAAGTCTGTGGGGGAAATTAAGGGTAAGACCCTAGAAATCAGAAGTGGAGGGTAAGCAATGAAAGAGTTGGATGAAGAAAACTATTGGAGAGGTGAGGATATTCTGCTAAATAACTACCAAGCAATTTTTTCTTGTTGAGTTGTAGGTATGAACACAGCTGCGTTTTCATTATTCCATATGTTCAATGGATCTTATTTTCCTTTAGAATGCTTGTTTTTACATTGTATTTCATGATGAAGGTCTGACAAGTGGTACTTGGAAAGAAGCTTGATCTTGTATGGCAGACATTTAAGCAGAAAATGCTAACTATGCTGGAGGTGTTCAGAGCACCATCTAGAGAAATGTGCTTAGTAGGAGCCCAAGGCTTTTTCTTTTCACTCTTTTTAAATTAAAAAACTAGAAAGCACTGAAGTATTTTGACAATAAAATGTCAACAGATATTCTGAATGCCCAGTGTTTGCCTATTGAGAGCACGTGGCTGCTAGGTGTCACAAATGATGTAGACTTACATTATTGTATGCTGCAAAAAGCTCTCAATCTTTAAAGGCAGCTTCAGAAATTGAGAATGTAATTTTTAGTATCTACTGGTCTTTAAATGCTTTAATTGATGAAAGATATTGATGGAACAGTAATATATAGGCAAGGAAATGCATTAGAAGTTCATGTTTTGGAATGCAAAAATCATAATAAAAACCTTTATCAGTTTTCCCTCCCAGTAGAATAAGCATCCCTGTATTCATTAGAGGTACCATTATGAAATGTTTCCTTAAGCTTCTTTAGAGAATAGTGTGGTCACTCCTCATGTTTTTTGAAATGCTCCTGAGAAAGCAACAGATTTTCCGTCCTTTCTTTCCATTCTAGTAAGCTGGCACCTGAGAGCAAATGTATAACGATGGAGTTGTGCCAAACTTTGGTGTGTTTAATACCTCAGTGTTCTGCTTTTGCTAAATTGTTTTGTCTTTAGTCCATATGCTACTTGATTTTTTTCCTACTATATGAAATTTTCTCTTCATGTACTCTGTGGCTGCAAGTGAAGAATTTGAGTATGCGATTCCTTTCTCTAACATGACTTCTAAAGTATTACCGAAATAGCAATATGCATGATACTTATTTCCCTTTATATTAATGATGTAATAATTCTCTAACATAAATCTGTCCTTTTTTTCTGTCTTTCTTGTATGCTTTTGTTGCAGCCACTGGAGCTGCTCTGGCACTCGTTAGATGAATGGCTAGTCCTGATAGCTACAGAACTCATGAAAAACAAGAGAGACTCTGCCAATATTACTTCCATTTTACTGAAACAGAAAGGACCAGATCACCAGGATGCTGCTCCCACTCCTTCCTTTGCCACTGCAGGAGCTGAGAGCAGCAAGAAGCTACCCGCTGACACTGGGGATTCAGAAGCGCTGGATGCTGCCAGGAATCAGGAGGCCTGTGCTGATTGCCAGGACGTTGTCTCCATGACAGCCAACAGGCTAAGTGCTGTCATTCAGGCCTTCTATATGTGCTGCTCCTGTCAGATGCCTCAGGGGTAAGGAGGATCCTGCTTATTACCTAAACTCCTGTGTTTTTTAAAGCATATATGCCCTTTTGGAAGAATGTCGGTCCTGACTAGATGAAATTAATGGCTGTTTGGGGAATGCTTTCGAATGCTTTCGCCAGTGCAATTATTTGAATGGTTTCTTTTCCTGCTCTACTGGTGCCTCCAAACAACAGAGCAGATTTTCTGTATTGCTGATGCCTGTGACCATAACTGCACGGAGACAGACTTCATATTGAATGTCTAATGGCTTTTTAATCTTGTGGGATAGTTGGAGGAAATGCCCTTTTGATGTTGAAATTTGGCCATTTCTGCCATTTCTGGTGATTCATAATGTGAAATTATTTCCAATTTTAACACGATTATCCAAAAACAGTTATAACTGAGCTCAGAAAAAAAAATAGGAATGTGTAAAATGGACAGCTGGAGCAACACTCATTTGGCTGTGCTGCAGAGGATTCTAATGAGAAGCCTTTCACCTTAAAGTAACACCCCGTTGGAATTTTGCCCTGGGTTGGCAAACGTTACTTTGTGTGGAACCGATGCTACAATTTACATTTTGTTATCTTCTGTATCTGGTTGTAAAAGAATGAGTATCCCTCTGTAACTGAGCTCATCTGTCCAGAATCGTCATGGGTAATATTTGCTAAGTGAACTTGCTTGGTATGCTGCAAGTAAAACATGGAATTGCTGTGAACTGTAAAGTTGCAGGTGCCCTTGCAGGGAGAGGATCCTTTGATCCTCTTGAGTTGAGGATTAGGCAACTGTGGTGCGATGATCAAGTCCCCGAGGAATCTTGAAATTCAGGCAGTGTCCTCCTTGCTTTGCTGTGGAACAACTCGCTTGGTTAGTCCAGCTCCTGGGAGGATTTTTCTTTCTCTGCTAAGCCTTCTGAGAGGAAACAGCTTTCAAAACAGCAAATATTATTTGTATGGGTTACTCCAGACGATCTGTTCCCCGCGGATATTCTGGAGATCAGCACACTCAACAAGCACCTATGCACTTGGACTTTTAATTTCACCCACCATGATTAAAGAGCTTGAGCTTGGCTATTGTCTTGGAAATCTCCATGATTCTCTGTTAGGATAAACATCCAAACGAACAGCAAAAAATTTTATAGAAGTAAAGTGCATTTCTTTTTCTCATTTTATCTTGTGTTTGTATTTTCATAGCATTTTACAAAACAAAACCCCACAACAAAAAAACCCCAATCTTTTAAAATATAATTTAAATTCTTTTGAATTTCATTAAACAAAAACATGTTATATTTTCCTCCAAACAGGATGACCTCACCTCGTTTTATAGAATTTGTCTGTAAACATGATGATGTCCTTAAGTGCTTTGTTAACCGGTAAGCTTGAAGGAATATGTATATGCCAATAATAATTCAAACCCTGTTTTTCTTTTTTTTCCGAGATGATATATTTTTAGGTTATTGTGATACAGATGTGTCGTGCACATTAATAGTCTTGTCAAATCAAGGGAGTGTATTTTACCGATGAGATGAGATGAGGCTTAAGCAAGTGGGCTGTTCGATGTGTATATATAAACAACCTTTTTTGTGAGCTTTTGTGAACAAAAACTTGTTCACAAAACAGATCAACAGAATAATGTTCATGACAGATATTTTTTTTCCTCATCTTTGCTGAAAACAGAATCTTCCAGTTTGAGGCATACTAAAATTTTCCTTCTTCATGTGTGTTATACATAGTGAATTTTTAAAAGTCTAAACCATCTTTGTATGCTTAGCTGCCTCCAGAGTGCCTCTGGAATTACCAGGTGCTCATCTTCTTCTGTCTAGAGAGACATATCTTCCATGTACGAAGGATGATGTAGTATAAGTCATTGGAAACAGAAGTTAGGAAAAGATTACAAAGTTAAAAGTATCCTTTGGTAAAGTTCCGAGTAATTAAATTGTCTCTTTATGTAGGCTGGGTGTGTCATGAAGCATTATTTGATCTGTGACTGTTCGGCATCTAATGTAAAATATTTTTCTTTCAGAAACCCCAAAATAATTTTTGATCATTTTCATTTTCTTCTTGAGTGTCCTGAACTAATGTCCAGATTTATGCACATCATAAAAGCACAGGTAAGTGTTAAGAAATGCTTATTTAAAAATTCTGTAAATATAAAGAGGACATTTTAAAAAAAACCCGTTTAGGTAAGACAGAAAGGCTGAGTGTGACCTCCACTGATTCTGAATCTGAGATGTTGAAAGATTTGGATGATCAGTTAAACAGACAAGGCAGCAAGTTCTGTGTATTTGAAGTCTTTTCAATTCATGTATAAGTCCGTTTTAGTTTATGAAAGACTTAAGTATAAGACTTCAACTTTCAATTAAAGAATGTGACTTTCTATTATTATAACTGTTTGTACACATACAATAGATTCAACTCTAAATTTAAATTATTCTTTTTCCTTAATTGACTTGTTCTGAGACAAACTCGGGTGCAGGTACACTGTTATTGAAATGCTTTGGCCATAGCTGAATTAGTGAGAGCTCCTTCGTGCAATATCATACTGTCATATTATCCCTTGCTCAGTTTTCTACCATCTCCCATTTTTTTTTATTTTGAATACAGTTCTGATGTCTTGCATAACATAAGCTCACTTCTCAGTTTAACACAAAACTCGAGTGAAGAGTTGTTCTAGGTAAAGCCACTGTAGAGAAAAGTCCTTAGTCTATGCTACTTTTGCTTTCAGTCCTGTAATGAAGTGAAATTGGCAAACAAAAACTTATTATGGAAGTTTGTTGCTTTGCCTAATGCATAGCAGTGACTTATTTTTCATCTAGATAGTCCTCTTCTCCTTCCTTCTCCCCTGCAACCAGTAAGAATTTTTGTGCTATTTTTCCCCTGTGTGACAAAGTTTAACCTTTTCTGTATGACTGATGATCCAGTCTTCCTTCGTCCCATATTGAGCAAGTAGTCAAGGTCGTGTCTAGTCTTTTCCTCCTCTCAAAACATGAGGCAACCTTTTAAGTCAGCACAGAGCACCGCTTTGCACATCTCAGGAGGCAATGAGATGTGCAAAATCATTTTGCAGACATACCTGAAAAACGAGATGAGAATAATCTAGTTGTGTGCATCTGTATAAATAAATGCTACAAACTGGTTAAAGGTGTATCTAGGTTTCTCTAGACCAGATAGGATTGAATGTGAATTAAAAGGCAGATGGCTAACATGCCATAACTTAAAACAGGACAAAGCAGGTCCTTTAAATACATATTTAGATGCTAATTTTATAGTAAATCTCTTTCAGAAAGTTAACTATTTAGGGAGCGCCTGTTATAGTCAGATATGACTGGTTATGAAACTGCATAAAGGATAAGCAAATTCTGATTTTAAGTGGTAACATGGAGAAGATCTTTAAAGAAAACTTTGATTGTTAGAAATCGTTACATTTTTGAACTTGTGAGCAAGCTAATTGGTTAAATATGTTCAACTGTCAGGGTCCAGAAACCTAAATGTTAGGCTGACACTTCAAATTGTGCTTTATGTGCTTGTAACAATGATATTTGTACTTAATTGTCTTCCTTTTTCTCTTTGTGAAGTCTTTGTAAAATTTATGGCTTATTATCAATTCATTACCTTGTACTAGAGCTCCTCCCTGGATTTTAATATTTAAAGTTTCTGGTTTATTACCAGCTTCAGAATTGATTAATATACTACAAATAGTTTACTACTTGTTTTATAGCCATTTAAAGATCGCTGTGAATGGTTCTATGAACATCTACATTCGGGACAGCCGGATTCAGACATGGTGCACAGGCCTGTCAACGAAAATGACATCCTTTTGGTTCATAGAGGTATTGTATTATGAAGAAAATAATGCGTTTTTGAATTACATGCTCTTATTAAAAGACAATAAATGAAAATACTAATTTAATTTCTGCTTCATATTTAGATTCTATTTTTAGGAGTAGCTGTGAAGTTGTGTCCAAAGCAAATTGTGCGAAACTAAAGCAGGGGATTGCTGTCCGATTCCATGGAGAAGAAGGCATGGTGGGTAAAATTACACTTCATCACTTAATGCTGACTATATACAGGAATAATAATTCAATATTTCACAGATATTGTTCCAAATTAAATCCTGATGTTAAAAGAATGCTTCACTAAGAAACGTGTGGTTGTGTAGCTTAACTGCTCAGTGGAAGTTCTGTGTACTAATATGGTTTTTTTTGTTGTTTTTTTTTTATTCTTTCATTATGTAGGGACAGGGTGTGGTGCGTGAGTGGTTTGATATTTTATCCAGTGAAATAGTTAATCCAGATTATGCCTTATTTACCCAGTCAGCTGATGGTATGTCTCTATCTTATTTTTATAACTTTTAAATGATTCTTTTCTGAAAGTATTTTCATAGTCTAAGAAAAAAAGTCACTTAATTGATTCAGAATGCAAGATTGATAGTTTTTTTAATAGAATAGAAAGAGAAGTATTTTTGTAAGTAAAAATATATATATATATATATAATTTGTATAAAAATGTATGTTGAATAGATCATGTATTTAATTTGAAGTTCAGTTAATTTTGCCCTCCATTTTGTTGGAGAATTGTTGGTTTTAGTGTGTCCATGTTGTTTCTAACCAGTAATTTCTGTCTCTTTGACACTATATAGAAAGTGCAATTTTTCATGCTGAGGAGTAGGAATGAAATAGTTTTAAGCTGTATTAAGGGTAAAATGGAATCTGTTTAAACAACCTTCACGGCCTTAAAACAGACACCCAAAATCACTTGATGGATTCCTTCTAAGTATGTTAACTGAATACATGACAAAGTATCTTGTGCAGAAAGCTTAGCTTTTGAAAATTTTAGTCTCACTGTAGTGTAAAATATATTTAATAATAATGATATAAAGAAACTTCTCATTCTCACTGTCCACTGTTATTTAATATATGAATCTATGCATATTGAGTCTCAACTTTGTTTGCATCTAGGTTTTGGGCATGTGTTTTCAGAGGGCTTTACGGATGGCCAGTAACAAATATATTTTACTCCCATAAAACATATATTTTACTGAACTGGGAAAATGCAGACTTCTGTAAAGGATAAAATTATGATTTTCATCAAACAGAATAAGTTATAATTATGGATATAGCATAATAGGGTGGTTATGTGATATAGAGGACTAGCCATGTTCACAGCTTTCCTGAGTCAAATAGGTCCTGAATAATTCCATGTCAGATGTTAGTCTAGATTAAGAATGCTTTACTACTGATTACTGATCTACTGAATTATGCATTCTGTAGAAGTTACTGTTCCCTTATCTAACAAAAGATATCAAACAAAAACTTTGCCAAAAGGTCAAGAATGTGTCAGAAATGAGTCAGAAATGTCATCACTGCAAGAATAAAATTACTGAAATAAGCTATAAAAGATATCAGGAACATGGAACCTGTTTACCTTTTGTCTCCTGTAGTGTCAGAATGTGATGCAACATATAGGAAAAGATGGTACCTTTTATTTCCTATATACTGTTTTCTGTGTTTTCAGATGTTTAGAGTACTTAACAAATATAAATGTCATTGTTTAAAAAAAGAAAAGTGTGTGTATTAGGAGTGAGGGTGATAATGTCCTGTTTTATAGGAACAACTTTCCAGCCAAACAGCAACTCTTCTGTAAATCCAGATCATTTGAACTACTTCAGGTTTGCTGGCCAGATCCTGGGGCTAGCTCTGAATCACAGGCAGTTGGTGAACATTTATTTCACAAGGTCATTCTACAAACATATTCTTGGTATGGTCTTATTAAAATTTTGTATAGTTCTCTGAACAATGTAATCTGTTAGTTACTGGAATGCTTTGGACAGTAATTTTTTTTTCTTTGTGTATGTTGAAGTGGAACGAGAATCTTTGAAAGAAGCATCAGATTTGCAGTATAATATGGCAATAACTGCTATTTCAGTTTAAGCATCTCTAAAATATAAAATACAGAAATACATTAGCAAAGGTATATAGGAATTTTATACTTCTAGGAACTTCTTAGAAAAATTGAGTTAATCTTTCAATTTATATGTCAGACTTGATTTTTTTTTTTTTTTTTTTTTTTAAAGCACATACAAATAATTTAGGAGACTTTAATCCTTAGTGTTGTTTATTTAACCGAGAATCTGAAAGGCAGACTGGTATGGCCAATTCTACTCTGTTTTAATGCTACTCCTTAATCATCTTTGGAAGCAGAAAGTCTTTCCTCTTCCCAAGAAACCCTTTCTTTAGGGCCTAGCAGGGCTCTCTGGAGATTCTCATTCTGTTTTTCTGTACCATTCTGTCTATCTGCAGTCTTTCAGTGATGTTTAAATTCAGATTTAATGTGTCACCTTTCTGAAGGTGTTCAGGACTTATGCTGTCACAGATAGGTTGATGATAGTGATAGACATACTTGTCTTTTTCAACGTCTTACATGAGCTTGGGGACACATTTAAATTATATTCCTTAAAACTATTCTCTGCTGTTGGGCAGTGACTAGGATTCCTTTAGCTCTGTACCGAAAAACCTGAAACCTTGGCCATGTCACAAACTTTCTTAGTCATTGATCTTAGCATAGAAAAGGTATCAAAATCTCTTGTTCTTATATTGTTCTTATATTCTCAGTTGTTCAACATGTTCTCATATTTCCAGCTTAAAGATGTCTACTACTTTTGAATACAGATTAGCAGGTTACAGACAAAATAGAGATCCCCTTCAGCTACTCAAGAGGCCTTAAGTGATGGAGTATAAAAACTCCCATTTGAATCCTGAGGCTGTTCTCTTTCTTTGGTTTTTCACCTTCCTTGTTTTTAACTAAACTTTCTTGTTAATGTTGGCACTGAATCCACCAATTGTGGTGAAACTTCCTGTATCTGTCAAGTAGTGTGAACCTCTTTCAAAGAAACTCTTCTCTTCGGTCAGCATACTTGAAGTGCTGTAATTAGAAGCTGAAACCTTAAGAACAGCTTTGGCCACTTTGTTGAAACTTTGTGGATACATCACCTTTTTCTGCTGTGATGAACTGAGATCGTTCTGTAACAAAATCAGGTAGAGAAGATCACTAACAATTTTTTTTAAAGTAATGACCCAGGTAGCACTTAACTAATATACCTTAAAACACATTAGTTGTCCTAAGGAGCCATTTACTTTTTCTAATTGGAAAAGGAAGGTTCTAACTCCAGACCACAAAAACAGAGTCTTAGATTGCTACTTTTCAACCTGTTCTCAAGATTTGCTTAGATCTCACAGCACTATTTCCACATTTTGTATTTGGAAGCGAGCATAGTACATTTCAAAAGATAGTGGAGGTTCTCTAGAAATTCCTGGGTAGCTATTAAATTTTAGGGGAAGATGATGCTGAAAAATCAGTGGTAAGTTTTTATCTTCCCATTTCTTCAAAAAATTGCTTGTTTCCTTTATTAGAAGAGGGAAAAAAAAGAAGAAGCCTTATGATATATGCAAAAACTTGCTTTACTGTTTCAGGCCAAGTCAGGTCCTCTAGTAAACTAATGCCTAACACTTTGTGTTTTGGCTTGATGTATTTCTTTTCTAGTTCATAACATACTAAGAGCTCACAGAAAAGATGCTGAAGCAATAACTTACTTGTTTATTCCTTCTTCCTTTCCAGCTATTTTTTAGGTAAAGTAATTGGAGTTTGTTATGTTATTTAGTGAAGAGGATAGTTCTTTTGTACAAATTTATACTCACCTTATTCTGGCGTGCTTGCTCCAATCTGTGCTTGGGGGCTATGCCTGGGAAGGAAATGCAAATAGGTGGTTTCTGCTCTTGACCAGAAGTGACAAATCTAGCAACTGAATATCCTTCAATCTCTTTAAATGATTTTCAAGTTCAGTTTGGTAACACACAATTTCCGTACACCTCTCTTTCCCAGTGAGAGCAAACATGAGTTAAAAGATAATGCTGGAGAGTAGAAGAAGTTTAAGTTTAAAACAAACAAAAAAAAAGCTTGTGTGTACATATATAAAGTCTCTTTAGAGAGAAGAGATGTTGAGTAGCAAAATATAATATTTCTGTTTCTAAAAGCTATGTAGAAAACAGATTTTTTTTTTTTTTGAGATTTGTTTAACATTGAGTATACAGATAGGTGCTTTCACTGAAGTCCATTATTGTCATAAAAATCTGCAACTTATTGTGGTGTATATAATGATTAACGTGTTGGTTAACATTGGTTTTAGTGTGGTGGGGGCACATACACAAAATATATTTTGTTCTTTGATACTTCTAAAATATAGTAAGTAGTAGAATTCTGCTTTAGTTAATGATGAATGAATCTTTTCCCTTTTTTTATTGCTGCATTATTCAAGTTCATCTCTAGAGGGCAATCTTCTACCATGTATTAAGTTAGAACCCTTTCTTGCTTTATCCAATTTGTTCTATTTTTTTTCTCAGGTATACCTGTAAATTATCAGGATGTAGCATCTATTGATCCAGAATATGCAAAGAACTTGCAGTGGATTTTAGATAATGATATCAGTGATTTGGGCTTAGAGCTGACCTTCTCTGTTGAGACTGATGTGTTTGGAGCGATGGAAGAGGTGCCACTAAAGCCAGGGGGTGCAAGTATACTTGTTACACAGGATAACAAAGTGAGTATACAGACTTATTCAGAATTTGGTAGTATAAGAAAAGCAATTGGATGCTTTTCTGAGTAACTGATAGCATAAATCATAGGCCATTTTAAAGGAAACATACAAAAATTTTCAACACTGTTACTCCATTGTTTAGGATAACATGTTATAAAAGTGGAACTGTTATTACAAATTTCTATAAAAGTTTTCAGGTTTGAGGTCTCCTTTCTGTCAGAATGATTGGAAGGAAAATAAGGTCAAATTTAAACAGTTATTTTTGGAAGTTGGAAATATTCCTCAAGTTAAGTGTTGGAGAAATCAGGGGAAGGTAGAGCTATAGCAATTGTCAAAAATAGAGTTGCAAGTAACGCTGCAAAGTGTGTTACCCCCTAAGGCAATCTGGGGCACTACTAGATTGCTCTGCAGTAACACATGGAACCAATGACTGAATAAATGGGTACATTTTCTCACTTTTCGTGTAACTGCATGTTTTCATGCAGTTAGTCTGAAATTTAGGTTCATGTAGTTTAACAGTGCATATTATTTTCTTTTTAGTAAATAAAAGACATTGATTTGAGAAGAGTGAAGAGGCAGTGTTGTACCCAGACTGCAGTATGATTTGACAGTGTAACACCTGAGTTGCACTTAAACAGATGATCAGAACAGAATAGCCCCTCTCCCTTCTTCTCCCTCTCTCCCACCTGCTTTCCTAGGAAACTAGACATCTTGTACTTGGGGATCTGCTCTTCAGTGTATTACCAAAGCAAATCTAAAGTATGCTGCTTCTGTATATTAAACATATGCTAAACATGTTACTGCTGCTTGCTAAAGAAAAACTAAATCGAAGTCTAAATGACATTTCAATTATTAACTATATATATCATGTTCAGTAATCCATAAACTCTGTAATGTCTGGCTCCAGGAATAAAAAATGTGAAAAGCTCCTAATTGGGTAGAGATTTCTAAGATTTGGTGCTCTGCTTCATACTTAATGTGCTATATACCCACAACTGAAAGACTAATTAGTTTTCAGTATGTAAAAATAAGGATTGTAAAAGACTTTTTTTTCTGTCCAGAGTCTTTACTTAAAATATGCGGTTCTAATTTAAATAATATAACTTGACCTGTTGTTTGAAAAGTTTTAGTAAAGCTGAAATTCAGAAGATTACTCAAGTAGTCTTTATTGAATTATGCATTTAGTAGTGTGTTTATGGATTACTGTTACTTTTGAAATTATGTATTTTTTCTACTATTCATATATGTACATATAGAATCATAGAATGCCAAAGGTTGGAAGGGACCTCTAGAGGTCATCTAGTCCAACCCCCCTGCACACGCAGGGCCACTTAGAGCAAGTGGCACAGGACTGCATCCAAGCGGGTCTTGAAGATCTCCAGAGAAGGAGACTCCACAACCTCTCTGGGCAGCCTGTTCCAGTGCTCTGTCACCCTCACTGTCAGAATTTTTTTTCCTTAAGTTCCTGTGGGACTTTTGATGCTTCCATTTGTGGCAGTTTAGTTCTGTGGGTAGCCACTAGTGAAAAGAGGCCGGCCCCATCCTCCTCACTGCCTCCCTTGAGGCACTTATAGACACAGATCAGATCCCCTCTCAGCCTCCTCTTCTCCAGGCTGAACAAGCCCAGCTCCCTCAGCCTCTCCTCATAGGGCAGATGTTCCAGGCTCCTGATCATCCTAGTCGCCCTGCGCTGGACTCTCTCCAGCAGCTCCACATTCCTCTTGTACTGGGAGGCCCAGAACTGGACACAATAGTCTAGATGTGCTGTGCATATGTTTCTGTGTATGTACATAGAAATAAGTAAAAAATAGCTTCCCGATGGTCTGTTTAGATGATATATGAATAGAATGAAATTAAGATGGTCTTGCTATTGGAGTGTTGGAGTGCTTTGAAAGTCCTGGAGGAAGCTTTCTGAACAATGTACAAGCTATGTAGTGTGCTTGGAAGTAACTTTTTTCAGTTTAATTGAATGGTAAGTTTGGTATCCCAACATTTAAAAAAAAACAAAGTCCTTGAATTGCCTGCAGTATTAATTTAAAAAGGAAATAGAAATAAATAGTGCAATTGAATTTTGATTCCCCAGCTCCTAGCCAGATACCTTTGAGCAGCTGCAGAGATGCCATAGGGCCATAGGTAGATCTGCCTTTTTTTTTTTAATGGCTGACTGTTTTTATCCTTATGTCTAGATCCTTATCTTAATGTTCTTTAGTTTTGCACTAATCTTTATTCACTTTGAGTATATACAGTATTTATTCTACTTTAGTAACTTGGCTGCTGTATTGGTAAATGACCGCTTGGTGTCAGCACTTGTTCTGTCAAAATTTTAGCTTGTTGGAACAGAAGTCCATGAATTTTTGTATGCTAAGTCCTCATTTCCATTAAGGTGCAGTGTCATTCCAATAACTGGAGTACCTATTAGCCTCATTCTGCGATATCTTCTACAGAGTTACTGATGAAAAGATACAGATGGTAACACATTCAACTGACAAGGCAGCAGATAATTTCTTTATTACCTATGGGAGAGGGCAAAGACAGGTTCTTGTTTCTAGCAAAAATTCTTGAGGAATTTCTTATTAACTTCTCAGTATATAAAATAGAAATACTTGAAATAAACTATATCTTCATAAGTTGCTAAAAACTGTTACAGTACCTTCTAAGTTAGTAACACTAGTTGATATCTTGAATGTTAAGGCTGTAAATCTATAGTCAAAAATGTATAGAAGATGGCACTGTCTCATGTTTACTGCTTATTTTAATAGCAGGCATTGTAAAATTGCTGTCTTGAAGCAAATTATTTTTCTAGATAGTTTTATTTGGAATTGTCTTTTATTATTTCATTATTAAAAATCATGCTTAGGAAGAAAAAAAGACTACCTTGGGAATGAGTATCTTAAATAGTTCTGAAATAGATTTTGTCCTTAAATAGAAATCTCTTTTTTGTATAAGGAATTTGTGTTAGACTTGTGTAGTTTTGTCACAGTAAATGAGACATATTTGTATAGCTTAACACAAAACCCTGCTGATTTAGTACAGGCACTTTTAAGTTGGTCTTATTCTTAAAAAAAATCTCCTTTTGACTACCTTTTAGGCTTTTTTGTTTTAAACAAAAACAGCATTCTAGTAGATCCCTCTTGTTGCTTGCTAATCTAACCCTTTCTAAAGAGGACAGAGGCTTCCAAACTGGCGATATTGTGGCTATCCATATGTTTATGTTATAAATGCTTTTCTTTCTCTCTCCCTGTCTTTTTCCTCCTACTTAAAAACTGGTGGTTTTCAAGACTTTCTTCAAAAAAATTTAAATTGTTACCATTAAGATATCAAAGTTTAGGAATAAATCATATAATCTGTTAAGGTTCTCCAAGATGGGGGGAGACAAGAGATGTATTATATTGAGGGCTGCATGTAAACTACTCTGCATATCTCAGTCTCATTTCCTTCATTGCAGGCTGAGTATGTCCAACTCGTCACTGAACTAAGAATGACAAGAGCTATTCAACCTCAGATAAATGCCTTTTTGCAAGGCTTCCATATGTTCATTCCGCCTTCTTTGATACAGCTTTTTGATGAATATGAGCTGGTAAGATGCCTGTGCTGCTTGTGAAAGATGTTGTTCAGCACACTTCATCAGTAACTTAATGATGTAGAAGTAAGGCTCAGTATCCTGAAAGGAAACACATTATATCTTTCATTTTGGTTTTGCCTCTGATCAGTGAGGTTATCAAAGCAAGTACTGCTGATTATTCTAGCCACTTATTATGACCATCTTCCTGGAAGTGGACATTGTGGCCTTCAAACCTTTTCATATTTTCTCTCAGGAAGACAGAAGCTACTCAAAAGACAAGAGATGCTTTCTGTTGTCTTCACTTTTTCTAAGTCTCAGGATAAATTCCAAATAGTTTTTTGCGGTAGTTGGGTATTTTGTAAATAAAGTAACTGAAACTTTGTGTCAAGTCATGCTAAAAGTCAGAACCATTTAAACTTTTCAACTTCTTTGACTGTAATTTCTATCTATTGATGTGTTTGTGTGTATTTGTTTGTATCTACCTAGTGATTGTGTGTGTGTGTGTTTAGACTGGATATTTCATGTAAAATTATCTAAATTCTGTGATATTTTAATATTTAAAATCTAGTCTTGGGTTTTGTAACAATATGTAGTTCTGTACGGCTGAAAAAAGCACTTGAAATTAGAGGTTACCCATGGAGACTAATCAAGATTGTTTTTTTTTTTCCCCTTCTGAAGGAGCTTTTATTGTCTGGAATGCCAGAAATTGATGTGAATGATTGGTTAAAAAATACAGAATACACCAGTGGCTATGAGAGAGGAGATCAGGTTATTCAGGTAAAGTTGTTTTCCAGTTAAAAGACATTACTGCATGTTAAACCACGGGAAGTTGTGAGGGGTATGTTGTTTGTTTTCATGAAAGCTTGTGTCAGCTGAAGTCTGTGGACCTTTCTTATACCCCATTTCTACATTAACTGACTTAGTGAGTTTGATGTGAAAATGTTTATAATTTAAGTAACAAACACAAATATCCCATTTGTTTTTTTTACCAATATATTTTCAAGTACTGTGAGTGTTTAATGGAAAATGCAAACTAACTTATTTTTCATTTAGTGGTTCTGGGATGTTGTGGAAGAACTAACTCAGGAAGAAAGAGTATTGCTATTACAGTTTGTTACTGGCAGGTGAGAAACTCCTCTGTAGCAACAAATATATGATGTAGCTATTCTAAAATAAGTCAACAGGCTGCATATTACTATACCTACCTAAATCATCTACCTAGAAAGTGTTTTACATACTTTAGTGTTTTGTATGTTTGCCAAAATGGACAAATTGTGTATTAATACTTGTGGTGCCAGTATTTCCAGCAAAATGGCTGATCACACATTTATTATAGTCGACTACTTTGCAAGAGCCCTTTGTGTGGGTAAGCTGTTTTCTCAGACAATTTTTATCACTAGTGAACTTAACTGCACTTAATATTCTTCCTGTTGCATATTCATGTGCATCTTGACTTCTCCAGTAATCAGTGCAGACTATAATATATGAGATAACTAGATACTGCCTTAATTAATGTAAACAGAACATCCTTCTTCCTAAAGCTCATTTGAGAACTTAACATTAGTGCAGCGTATCAAGATAACTGAAGATATATCCCTGTTGTGTTTGTTCTGTATAAAATTTCTGTCCTAAAATCCAGATTCTCTTCATGGACAGCTGCTTGCATTTTCTCTCTGTATTGCTATGTTTCCTGAGCAATAAATACCACTATGAGTTGGGTGAAGCAGCGAGTTGCCAAGTCTGTGTGTACATATATGTTCCAGAGTGGATTAGTAGACATATGTTTGCCATCTCAGTTGAGTAATCCTGTTGATTTTCATGGTAGGTAGAGGTCACACCATCTTAACTAAGTGTTGCCTTGCTGCTTTAGGATTAGGAGAGTGTTTGACCTTCCTTTTGAACGTAGATTTTTGTGGTTAAGATTTAGATCTTGCTTTTCATAGTAAGGGATTTCTCAGTTGTCATCGTACCACCATTTTTAGAGCTGAATGCTTCATTTTCCCTAAGGAAGAATTTGTTTTAAGATTCTGCCTGTGCTGGCTGGCAGACTGCATTCAAAATCTGTGCTGCGTTTTTTGTTCAGTCTAGTCTGAATATGCCTTGTGTGTGTGTGAAGTGGTTCTCTTCTTTCTTTTCAATCAAAGAAATTAATTTAATAAAACAATTATATTTATGGTGGTGGCTTTACTGTTTCTTTGACATCTTATTTCTTAAATGCAGCCTTTCTCCTTTTCCCTTTCTTACCATTTTGTCTCTTGGGTGCAATTAAGTTTTGCTTTGGTACTTTTTCAGTACAGGTACCGTTGCATTTATTATTAGTGCCAATTTTGAGACCTTTTCATTTTAGTGTGCTTCTCAGGTCAGGTGCAATGTTCAGATAGCAGCCTGGGGGGGCTTGCACTCTCCAGAAGGAATGTGGTTGCTCAGTTTGGGGTGTTGGGTGTTTCTTGTGACACTCTTTGCCTAAAGTCTGTGCTGTGGCTGTCTGCTTGGTTTGGGGGATGAGTGTTGCAAACTGGAAATCTACTTGGCATCTCCTGCCTGTATATATTCTAGGCTTGCTGGACATGTAGCATGTGTGCTCACTATGAGAGTTGAGTTAACCATCAAGCTATCCTGATAAATTTCACTTGTCTTCTGCTGATTACAGAATTCTTAAATTGTGTTACGTTGTCCCATTTGGTTTAAACTGTTTAGCTTCAGGTGTCTGCCGTTTCTGTTAAGTGATAAGCAAACTACGTGCTGTTTTAGGGAAATTCTGTCTTCAGAAAACGTATTGGTATATGACTACTTCTATTAAAATAAGGGAGATGGCTTTAAATATCTTAAGGCTGCTTTCCCATTTTATGTAAATTTATGCAAAATCTGAAGTGTTAGATAGGAATGCTAGGATTCAGATGTTAACTTAACCATTCTAATAGCATTAAAATTCCCAGAGTTATGAAACTGTATTGTTATTACTAAGGGCTATTTGTATGTGAAGTAGGAGAAGAAAGATGTTGTGATTTTACTTGCGTTTCTGTGGAAGGCTGTATTTATTATGCTGGCAGTGTTTTGTTTGGAGTGGAAACTCCTACTTGGAGGCATAAGTCTGCAGCCATCTATTTCATTAGAATATTCGAAGCCCTGATCATGCTATATAGGGTTCTAAATTATTGCATGAAAAGTATTTTTCTAAGTTAGATTGCAAAAATGCTAGCATGTAGCTAGATGAATGAGAAGTTTTAAATGGAGTTAGGGCCTTGTTTCTTTGCTAATTTTAATGTGAAATTCTCTTGGTTTATAGAACAAAAGATCTCTGGTGTGGAAGCAGCACTGCATTAGCAATCCTAGTCAAAACATGGTATAAAATAAGAGTACCACTGTAAGAATCTTTGCAACATCCTTCACTGTGGCTGTGAGCACAGTTCTGTTTTGTCCTGCAGGAGCTGTGTGCTGCAGATAATCAGTATTTGAATCCGTGGGACCTTATGTGCCTGTGCTAGGGCAGTGTGGTGGATTTTGTGGGTGTTACGTAGGGGACAGTTGTTGGGTGCTGCAGCTATCGATTAAAGGTGCTTTTGGAAAGTCCTTAGGGTGAGGAAGAGTGGGGAGCAGGTGCAGTAGCAAGCCCCTTCAATTTTGCTTTTTTATCAACTAGGTTTACTGCGAACAGAAGTATTGCTTCATTGTGCTTTTCTAGTTCTTTCTCCTCTTCTTGCTTCTGCTTTTTAGAGTCACTTTGTTTTTCTTACTATAGGAACATTGGTTTTAATGCAGGTATCTGTAATCCAGAAGTCCAGTGGCTCTTTCACCTCAGGAAGGCTGGGGGGCTGGCAGGGATCACCTTGCCCCGCTGGCAGCCATCTCCCTAAGGCCTTCTTTGTGTTGGATCCTCTTGGTGACACAAGTTCAGCTTGCTTGGATCTTTTCCTTTCATTATATTGTGATGTTTTCTGGGAAGGCTGTGCTAATTACATTTCTACAACACGTAGAAATATAAATTGATGTTAGAAAAATATTTCCGATTTTTATTATATCAGTTTCTGTTATATAAAATTATAGGGAGGGCTTGTGAAGACTCTGGGTTATTTGTCCATTTAACCTTCTGGTCATCCTTGAATAACTTACTGATGACAATTGTTCGCATTCTTTTAATGAATGTGTTCTGATTTATGGTATATTTTACCATTTGTAGATTATCGTGAGAATACACTCATGAAAGTGCTAGCCCTTCTCTAGGGTATTGCAGTTTTGTCATAGGTCATCACTCCATGATGATATGATTGATGTAATGATGTAACTGTTAAAAATGTGGAATGCTTAGTCTTAAATACTCAGTGAAAAGAGATGTCTAAACCACTTTCATCAGATGTCCCACAAATAGTAATGGGGAAAATAACTTGTTATGATGCAGCATTTCTTAAGCAGTAAATAGTCATATGTGTTTGCCTAAACAGAAAAAAACTCTTCTCTTATAAAAACTGGTAGAAATGAGCGTTCTTCACAAATGCAGTTCTCTTAAGTGGTGTCCGAATGATTTGCTGTCTAATCTACATAGACCAATGCATTGTTCAGTAAGATAATTAAAAGCATTCAGACGAAGAGAATTTTGATACTGATGACAAAGGGAGACCCTTCATAAAAAGTACTAGTAATTGATTACATGCAGTGGTAAGAGATGTGTACAGTGTAAAAGCTATATGACTTACAGCTGTTTTTTTTTTTTAATGGTCTAATTTATGCAAATATTCTTAGTTCCAGGGTACCTCATGGTGGCTTTGCCCATATAATGGGTGGCAGTGGATTGCAAAATTTTACAATTGCAGCTGTGCCATATACTCCAAATCTTTTACCAACATCAAGTACATGGTATGATCAGTAGTCTAATTTAAATACATTAAAATATATATATATATATTTAATTTAATAGTAAATATATAGTTTTTTGTATGCTTTTATTAAAAGGCCAAAAAAATCAGTGTGGTCAGTTTGGTGAACAACTGCTAGTTGCCATAAAATCAATAGTTCTACCTTGGAAATAGTTACATTATGTTCACTCATTTGTTTTCTACTTCATTTTGTTTAAGTAAAGGCGGTGTGATCATTAAAGGAAGCCTCAAGCTTAATTAATGTATTGCATTTTATTAAAGTGAAATAAACTAATTTTCCTGCAGTGTATTTAAATACAAAATAGTACTGTAATGCAGGACTGTTTTGTTTTGTTTTATTTTTTCCATAAATCTGATGTCTTCAGGTTTTGCTGTCCTGCATGCAAATCTGAGTGAACAGTTTCATGTTAATTACGTCATACAATCAGAAGATTTTGTTAGGTTTCTTGCTGATTTTTTTTTTTTTCCTTTCCTTTTCAGTATCAACATGCTCAAGTTACCTGAATACCCAAGTAAAGAAATCCTTAAGGACAGGCTTCTTGTAGCATTGCACTGTGGAAGCTATGGTTACACAATGGCATGAGCTGCTCTAGGAAGACGCACTTGGCTATTGATGCCCAGTTCAGAAGTGACAGAAGGAAATGCAGAAACTGTCAGTAAAAAAGTAGCTTAGATGCTGCAGCCATTTGTCACGGCTGACTTTTAAAATTCATGAAGGATCATCAGCTCTTCTTGTCTGTTATGTGTTGGCCAAGTAACTTTGATACTGTCACATGACTTAAATTTCTGAGTATGCTGTATTTTTTTCCTTTTTTTTAGTGATCTATATGGAAATCAGTTTACATCCTTTTCATATTACTTCATCAGAAGGTTTGTCAAAATCTTTCCAAAGTCTTATTTTTGACTTCAACTATGTGGCTTAATGATATTTGGTTTTTATTTTGCATTCCAACGGTATACGACTAATAGACAGACTTGTACCTTATGCCTTGTTGCATGTGAAAGTGCCGTTTATTTTTGCAGAGAACACTATAAAAAATTCAATTTGGGTATTGTACAGTAAGACAAATCTGATGTATTTTCCATTTCTTTACCTGGTAACGCAAATAAATTTTTTTAACACTTTGGTATTTTTATGTATATAATATGTAAAGATAAGACTATTGTCGCTGGAAGAAATAACAGATAAAGCATCTAATTTATATCAGAATTTATGCTATATTCTATTAAATATTTAAAGTATTTGTGTCTTTATAGTCAGTTTGCAGTTTAAAAAATGTAAATATTAAGATCTCTATCTGTTTGTTTGTTACTTGAATGCCTTTGAATGCTCTTTCCTTGATATAGTTGTATGTTGAAAAGGTATAATTAAATTTTAATATTTTTACCAGAATACGTATGTGACAAATTTGTGAGTAGTGGACTTTAGTTGTCTTACTAATAACTTAAATTTGTGTACAAGCAGCAGCTGAGTGGGCGTTGGGAAAGTTAAATAAATGGGGCATAAGGAAATGCAAAGGAAGGAACATGGTCATAAGATGCTATTAACTAACAGACCTGTGATTTTGAGAGTCTCATGTCAAAATTCATACAGAGTTAAAATATATTACTCACGTAGTATGTAAAAGCTACACAGTAGTAACTCACCTGCATACATTTTGATTCCATAAGTGATAATTAGCTGCATGTGTTGAGATGAATTACAGAACTATAATTTATGGAGCTATAGTGAACCTGTGTTAGTATTTTTGTTCAGGCTTTTTTATTTCTGGGGTTTTTTTGGGTTTACTCATCTGTGCTTGTTGTGCTTCGCATTAGAGAATACAAACTGGATTCTTTCCAGGTGAAACTAAACAGAAAAAATATGCTCCAAAAATGTGCTGATTACTGACGTATGAACATCTAATATCTATAGGACACAACTGAAGTGGTGATTGGACCAGTTAGTCTAAGCTTAAGTGAACCCTCACTTAAGTATTTTACTCTGTCCTGAATCCCTGTGTCTTTCTATGCTAGCTGCTAATGCAGGTGTAACTCAAGTTAGCCATCTGGTCTAAGATGCTTGGTTGTGCTGTTTTCTCAAGTTCATTTATTTTTAATCTCAAGCTTGCATAAATTCTCTGGGGATGGGGGAGAGAAATCTGTGGAGCATCTGATTCAGTGTTGCCACTGTGGTTTTCTGCTAGGCTAAACTTTGAAAATAGACTTAGTAGTTTAATTTCCCTTCAGTTTTGTTGATGTGGATAAATGTTGGGTTTAATTCTCAGGCAGTATTTGCAGACCACTGTGTGATACCTTAAGGACCACAACTTAAGGAGAGCAGATCAGCCTCTTCCAGCAGATCAGCCCAGAGAACCAAAACAGTGTTTTAGCAGGTAAAAGGTATGGGATAACATCCATAGAAATTAATTCCATCTTTTCTAAAAGATCATCCTGAAGAAAGATAAAGTACTCCGGCATGTAGAAGGGTGTGTGGTATGGAAAATCCCTCAGTATCATCATGTGGCTCTAGACATCCAGACACTATGCTACAGTCTACCTACAGAAGGATGGGAAATGCATCTTTTTTTTTTTTTTTTTTATTGCATTTCTTCCACACTGAGATACTATCCCTCTGCAGTGATTTAGTAACAGTAGGGTTAGCTTTTTGTATGAAAAAGGTGGCAGCCCTGACTTGTGAAAAACTACTGGTATTTATATCAGTAGGATCAATATATTATACTGTAGGTGCCATAAATATCAATCAGCAAGCAGAATATGGTCTCAGAGAACATTTCTAGCATGTTTGGCAACTGGTTTTGACATGTCAGTGATTGCAGCGGGTTTTAAGATTCTATACAGTTTTCTATCACAGGTCTCCCTCTTTTAACCTCAAAAATGGTGTTTAAAGAGCTTGCCTCTTCTTTTCCCATGTTGATAGTCCTACATCTTGTAAACCTGAGTTTAAAAAATATTTCCTTGATAGCTCCAAATGAAATTCTTTTAAAATACTCATGTAATGAATAATCACAATGGGAAAAAAATCTAGCAGACGGATATGGGGCTTTTGTTGCCGTGTTACCAGGAGTCCAGTATACCTGTTATTGCTAGTTCTGAACTTTTTTTTTTCTTTTAAAACAGCTAAACAGGGCTGCCTCCTGCAGTTGACCACGTGATGTTGGCTGGTTTTAATTACTGTGCTGAAAAGACTGTTTTCAGGACACCTGCGCCCTGTTAACAACAGGGTGTGCAAGCCTGTTGAGAAACTATAACTTAGTACAGCTTATAGTTTGGAATGATGAATTGGTTTGTGTTTGCTCCCTCCCACTGTGCCAGAACAAGGCAGGGTGAGTGTTTTATCTGAGAAAGGAAAGAGCAGATGTCTTGTCAGATCATGAGCGCTCATTAACTTTTATTATCTTTGTAAAATGTTCGATAGCAAAGTCTAGTTTTTGATGCTTGAAACTGTGCATCTAATGGTTGCAAAACCATTAAAACCATCAACTGTGAAATGTAACCTAGTAACAACTACTGTATATTCCATATGAATAGCTAGAGGTGGCAAGATTGAAAATGGAGGAGGAGAAATAAGGCAGTTGCCCCTAATCTTCTAGAGTCTAACCTTGGAGACTTCTACATATACAGTGAAAAAATATTAGGATCTGCTCTGCCTACCCTGAAATAAACTATTGAAAGAAAAAAAAATTAAATTTGTATTTTTTTAGTTTAGTTGAACTGTTTTTCAAGTTGATTTGGCTGATTTCAAGGCTGATTTGGCTCTACAAGTACAGTTCACTAATGTCTTATAAATCCTTGATGTTTCATTTATGGACCCCTGAACAGGAATGGGAGCTCCCTTCAATGGCATCCAGCTGGGATGTACTCAATATAGAGCAAAGAAGGGGAAGAAGATTACTGAAGTTGCTTTCCTGAACCATTTAAATATTATTAAAAAGAAAAAAAAAAAAGCTTAGCTCTGAACAATATACAAACAAGTACTGTTCCATAGTTATTCCTCTGAGCATTAACGTGCAGAGTTTTCCAGTTCTACTTCTATAGCTACCCAGGATCAGCTGTGGATTCAAGCATTTGTCGTCGTTCCTGCACATGTAGCGCATTGTCTTCTGAGAAGTAATCTTCGCAGTTCTGCTGCCTGAACACAAGATGTCCTTTGATGCTCAGGTAGTTAAAATCTGGTGCGTCCTACTTCTTTTCCTCCCAGTGCCCTCACCCTCCACGGGTCTGTGGCTTGAAAAGCAAATTCAGAAATTCCCTCAATAGTCAAGACAATTCTTTTTTTTTTTCAAATTGGATGAATTTAATGAATACTTGCTAAATGCTCCCAACACATTTAACTATTTTTTAATAGTTTTAATTTTTGTATGAAATATGGTTAATGGATTGATTATGGTTAATATGGTTAATGGAAATGGTTAATGAATTAGTTACATTAGCAGCTTACTCAGTTGTGCCACCTAGAGAAACAGAGACACAATCTTTTGCCCTAAAGGGGTTAGGTTTTGCAGTTAGACAGCAGTTTCCTGGTGGTGTTTTTTCCCTCCTTTGTGATCTATCCTTTTGCTTCTGCAGGTAGGCTTTTGAGGGAAAGGAAAAAGAGCAGCAATCTTTCCTGGCCTAGGAAAGGGGGAAGTAGGTGAGAAAAGGAGTTGAGTCCAAGCAGAGTGAAAGCTTAAGAAAGTGTCTTGCCTAAGGCATGACAGATGCCTGCCTGCTTCTGACAATCGGAGTAGAAAGCAGGGTGCTTGCAGTGTTTGGTTTCCCTTTTATTTCCCCAGTGTTACATACCCTCTTTTATTAAAGGAAATACCCCCTTATTAAACTGAAGTTGATTCATGGTTGATACGAACCCCAAGTCTCTTGGTTAATCAGCAGTGAGGTGAGGAGGAAAAGGAGACACGATGGCTGCCAGAAGAAATCTGAGGTGGTGGGTGACACATGGATGACCTTGTCTTACTGCTTGGCAGGCAGCACTGTGATCTGTGCTTGGGCACCCTTTATATCCTCCCCAAGCTTTGGGAACGTGATCCGGAGTTTGAAGAGTGGAGAAAAGGAATGCTTCCCAAGACAGAAGACATTTTAATTTTTGTAAGGCTAGTTCCAACTCCTCTATAGCTTCCGTGTTAAGTCTTAATTCAATTTTACAAACCTAATTAAAACTATTAAAATAAAAATATTTATACTATTGTACTGCTGTAGTAAAATAATATATACCATAGTTTTTAGGCTAGAGAATCTGTTTTATTCTACTAATGTGACTATATTAGCTATTTTTGCATAACTTAAAGGAGGCTTTCAACTGGAGGCCTGGGGTTGGAGGTTTTTGCATTTTTTGTGTTTGCGTTGTTTATTTTAAAATAGTGGAGAGGTTTTCAGTTAGGCTGTTGAAATGATGGGCAGCTCAGGAGTTTGGAATGCTGCAGACAGCGAAGCCTTGTGAGCTGCAGTGGCCCATCAAAAACACTTCCTATGAAGCCAGTTTCAAGCATCCATATAGATTTCCTCAATATTTGATCAACTGGTATACATTATTATTACGATTCTCTCATAACAGAATCATTCCAATTTCTTACACTCTTTTTTCCTGGACCATTTTCTTTGCATGTAGCATTTGAGAGCTGATAGAAATACAGCAGGTAGCATCATATCCCTGTGTTCTAGAGATGGTTTGCATGCTTAGACTTCTTCCTGGGAAATTTTTAAAGAAATCTTGTGCCAGTATAGTTATAGACTGACTTAGGGGAGAAAAAAAAAGGTGCATAATTTCAGCAGAAGTGCAAACACTGTTAAGATATGCATAACTGAGGGTGTTGTTTGCAGCTCTATATACTTACAGCATTAAGTGCTTGTGACATTTTATGCCAAGAGTTCAACTATTGAGTTTCAAACAGAGCAAAGTGATTCATCGGAATTATTAGGATTCTCATGGGATAGCTTCACCAGACTGATTGCCTTTGACATATCAGTTTGCTTAGATTAAAAAGCAATTGCTACTGTCTAGTCAAATTTAAGCACTCTGGTGAAAGGAAATAGAACCCTAGTGCTGTCTAGTATATAAAAAAAACTCCTTGTTTATGTATTTGAATTGATTGGAAATAAAACTATATATTTGACAAAAGTGACACATGCACACCGGCATTATCCCAAGCACCCAATATTCAGCTTGTCTGTGCTACTAAGGTTATTCTGACAAATTTAAATGCATACATATAAGCATTATGTTTAGACCAACTTTTCTAATTTATGATCTTTTTTGTGGAAATAAAGAGGTGTAACTGTTGCATATTTTTGGGTTTTCCATGTATGTTAAGGCACTCTAGTTTCTAAGTGTATGTGGCAAGCGAAGGATTGTAGCGTAGGTAAGTTTTCTTATGGACTGGGCCTGGTGAATTTACCTACAGACAAGAACCAAGCTTACCCCTGTTTCGCTGCACATATGCGGCAATGCTCGAGGTGGAAGACATGAGCAAAAAAGAAAATAAATGGTGAAAGCACATTTTGGAAAGTAAAGAATATCTTCATGAGAAAGATAACTAGTGTCCTGAGTGTGTGTATGGAATAAGAGGGATGTTTTTGACAACAGATAGATCATTCACCTGGTGGGTGAGAAAACTGACTGGGTGTCCTTGAAATGTGATGCCTTTCTCCTTCCTGCTTGGTTTTAAGGCAACAAGTCTATCTGTAGCCAGAGACTAGGGAAGCCTGGTAGTGCTTGAGAGGCTGAGATGAGAGTTGGTGGAGATTTTCTTTTACATTTGATGTTAGTCTAGGACAAGACTTGTTCTCTTTAATTAATACATTTTCTGCTATTAATTACCAGATTAATAGATCTTCTGGCAGTATTTGCTCAAGGAATTTAAACTTCTACTGAAAGGGTACCTTTCTGCATTGTATATAAGAAAGGGTTCCCTTTCGTAAAGCAAGATGCTCGCCATTAGGCATAAGAATGTGTTTAGCTTTGCTAAAATGTCTTCCTAGTTTAAGAAAAATCTGAATTTATAAAGCATGGGTAGCAGGTGCGGAGGGATAATCACCATATCCATGCTTCTGGTCCTTAGCCTGTACACGTGTCAAATGCACTTTATTTACCTGGCCCATGTAAGTCTAGGACCTACTCTGTATGCGCATCTGCACGTACTTACTTTTCAACACCCTGAATGTTAGTACCACCTTCCTGGTCAGCAAATAGCTGTTCTTCTACGTTTACTTTGAGATCATTTCCTTAGAAAGGTTGACGGTCTGCTTAGATGAAATTCATATAGATGTTGCTTGCTTTATTTTGTTTGGCGTTCATATAGAAGTGATTTTATTTTGTTGCAGTAAGAATCTGTGTCTCTTTGACTGTATTGTGATCATTTAAGCACGCTATCAGAAAGACTAGACAATCTTTCTTGCAGTTTCTTTTACTGTATTTGGTGATGACTTCCTGTGTCTCTATTGATAGCGTTACCGTAGAGGTGGACTGAAATGGAAATGTATGAAAAATCATGATTTCTGTAAGTTGGTAGTGCCTTGTATTATTGCTTTGATTTGATTAAAGCTGTTCAAACAACCAGTATGTTAATTACAGTTCATGGTGATGTGCACTTTAATTTTGTGTGTGAGGAAAAAGCTTGAAGAAAAGTATTCCTTGATTATTTTCACAGGATAATAAACCTTTGACCATGTGTTTTGCTACAGGGATATAGATGGCGTTTCTGCTTCTGTGGCTGTCTTGTCTCCGGTACCAAACACGTTTTTGTTACAGTCTTGACTGGTTTGATGCGAGTTCACTAAGGGCCTTGACTCTGTCATGTATCTTTGTGCTTAACAGCCAGCAAAGTTCAGTGGATAGACAGATTACATCAGGACTGCAGAGGCTGCTGTTTGATGTCTACCTCTGCCAGTGACCTCCTCTGTAACCTTGGTAAATCACTTCACGTGTCTGTGTGTAGGTCCATGCTACTCTTGTTAGACTGCAAACTTCTGAGGGAAGGAGATATCCTCTGTATATCTGTATGGTGCCTCACAGAATAGATGAGTTTGGCATGGATATCCAGTTAAAGTGTCTGCAGTATCCAGGTGTAGTATATATATTTTTACCCAGGGTTTAGTACTGGTGACCTTCTCTTGGAGATGGTCCTTGATTAGGACTGACAGCCCTTGGGAATCTACGTCCTCTTGTTCTATCTTGCCACCCTGCTGAGTACTGCTGCCAGCTGTAGCAAAGCACAGCGGATGCCTATCATAAAAATATAATAATTTGGAAACTGTTTGTTTCAAAGATGCTGTTCAGTACTCACTAGATATAGGTACCAAATTTTGAAAACGGTAACAAAATGGTGCAGGCAGACTAAGGATCAACAAAACATTCTCCAGGGCTTTCTCCTGCTTCAGTATCTTTTGTCATCTGGTATCACCTCAATTAGTTGCTTAAAAAGTGTGGAGAAACAGGTTCATTTTTGTGTTTTGTCTGGAAAACAGGTTCAAAACCTAGTGAACTGGTGGACATGTTCCACAAGAAAGTGACTCACGAGCTTTAACTTGGTCTAGAGGTGTTATCCTCCTAAGAGCCTTCACTGATTCGTTCACTGGAAGTTTTTGTGTCTTGAAACTGGCCAAAAGAGAGAGGTGCATGG
This sequence comes from Crypturellus undulatus, assembly GCA_013389825.1. Taxonomy (NCBI): domain Eukaryota; kingdom Metazoa; phylum Chordata; class Aves; order Tinamiformes; family Tinamidae; genus Crypturellus; species Crypturellus undulatus. The sequence continues at coordinate 1,416,399 of VWPW01000756.1, forward strand.
AATTTTTTTATGGTTGAATTCTGCTTCCTTAGCTTTCAGACAGTAACAATGCTAATTGTTGCCTTCCACTGTATTATGAGTTGCTTTTGAGTAGTATGGATTATCCCATGCGAAATCTTACTTTCTTCTTCCAGTCGAAATAAAGTCCATTTTCAGAGGCTTTGATATGGGTCATGTTCATTTTGTCTGGACCAAACAAAACTTTCAAGCACCAATTGCTTGTCTCTTTACTTTGCAACAGATAAGGAATTTCCTTTCTGAATGTAATAAAATAAAGCCCAATGCCATAATTTAGCAGATTTTTTCTAACTCAAATGCTTGAGTTATTTTTGCTTCAGGCTGTCACTGGGTTACTATTAGAATGAATGTTTTAGGTGCATAGTTTCTGCTTCTGAAAAGATTTTCCTGGAGGGTTAAAATTACTTTGTGGATGGATGTTTTATACAAAATTAAAAGCAGTTTTTGGACAATGTAAAAATGCAAGTCAATATTGTTTGTTCTGCTTTATTTTGTGCTCTCACCTCAATAGGTCAATATGTGAGTAATAATTGAATATATGGAAAAAATTACCTCAGTATTCAAAGCAAGCAACACTTAAAATCAAAAAAAGGGGATTCACTAGAGAGAGATGTGGAGCGCTTGGTTTTCCAGGGATGTGGCAGTCTCCTCATTCAAGGAGCTATCTTGCAGCTCTGCATACACTTGTTTTTTCAAATGTAGTGTGTTTTTCTAGGGCTATGGAATATTTCATCTTTAAATTTCATTCCACCCTTCGCCGCAGACAAATCAAACTCTTGGCAGCATCAAGAAGGCTTCTGAGCATGCCTTGATGAAGGCATGGCTGGAAAGTAGTAAACCAGCAAAAAATCTGCAAGATTTGAAGGTTTCTAATTCTGAAGGTGATATATATCCAGGAGGTGATATATGCCAAACATCAGCTCCAACCAGCTCTAAAAAAAATAAAAAAAAGTACCAAATATAAATCTATTTAAAATATTTCCACTACTTTTGTTGCCTTAGCATAAAAATCCACCCTGGTCCCTGGCATGTACAGCTATGTTAGTTAAATATGCTAGAGGCTGCTTAAAAAGAGGAACTTGACTATTTGAGAGTTTTACGAAATTAGGATTTCCCTCTGTGCGATGCTCAGATCAGCATCATTAGAAGTAAATTACCACGCATTAAAAATACATCTTAATGAAAGAGGTGATGGTATTTAGATGGTATAGTCTATCTAAGTCTATGTAAGAACAGAGCTCGTGAAATTCAGGTTAAGGTTGCAAAATACCACAGCTCAAAGGGCTTCTTACAGCACACTTCCGTTGACACTTGTGTTTTCTTTTGGACTGCAGGAGATCTAAGATATTTGTGGCACCTGGCTTTACAGGTGGAAAGATCATGCAAGCCATTCCATTAAATATAATAAGATGATGTTACTTCAGGGCTTTAAGCTGGTTTTGGTGTAAGAAGTTACATCAGAAGGTAAACATCTGTTTTTGTTTTACTACTTGGCTTCATGCAAAGAATGAAGCAGGACTGTCAAGCTGTGGGAATGCATTTAAGTGCAATTACTGTGAATTATTTGCTGCTAACTCTCCCTTGCCAGTGGTAGAAAGCTCTGATTTCTATCTTTGCAGGATGCTAGGTCTTAAACCTGTCAATGGCATAAGGCAGAACAAAACGTTGGCCATCTTGTACATCAGGCTAGTGTAACTAGATGGGAGAGGGCAAATCTCATTTCAAAACTTTTGCTGAGCTTCCAAAGTTACTTGTTTTTTAACTTTGGAAAAAGGCATCATTTTCATCATCAGTTCACAGAAGAAAATACTTGTAAATCAGAATGAGGAATTGTTGCAATGGGAGGAACATAAAATATTCATGTGTTGGTGTATATACACCAGTGCAGAAAGTTTTGGTAAGTAATTTGAATCATAATAGAGCAAAGGGACTCTGATCAGTCTCAGTGTGCTAGTATCTGTGCATCTGGCACAAAATGTTTTCTTTTCCCTAATGCATCTGATATTTGTATATTCAATAACAGTCCATTAAAATAATCTATGGGAAATGTGGGTGGGCTGTTCCTTGCTTTATCATTTGTTTCCTTTTTTGATTACTGATACCTTGTAACTGATCAACTGGTGTATTGTATTCTAGCCAGAGGTTTATTTAAGTATTTACGGAGTTCAGGCAATACATATAAGGACACTTAATGCAGCCTTTTAGTCTCTTTAGAGTCTCTCCTTTTTTCCATATACAAGAGCATCTTGAAATATTAGAGTTAACATCTGTCCTGTGCTACATATTTTTAAAAAGCTTTACTGTGTATATCTTGAAGAGTCCTTAAAATCATGAATTTTAGAGGAGCATGTGGTTCTGCTTATGGTGTCCTAAGAGTGCATTTCCTCTTTATTGCTGGGTCTGGGTTATGGTAGGAAAAGACTCTCATCAGCACTCTCCAGGGAAAATATCACTGTTGTCGAAAGACATTTCTCTGCTAATTATTAGAGCAGTACCTAGGGAAAATGGAGGGAAAAAGTTCCTGCAAGCTCCTAAATGGGGCAGTGTCCGTCACCTGTTCCCTGTGGAAATGGGGTTGCAAACACTGTTCAAATGTGTGCAGTAAAAGCTCTGTTCAAATGTGTGCTTTACGTGGAGGAGGAGAAGGTAACGTTGTGAGGGGGGCACACACAGGGACTATAAAAGCAGTCGGGACACCTTTGGATGCTTAGAAAGGAACAGGCTCCTCTTTGATTGCTAATCATTTGCAGAAAGAGCACAGTACAGCTGCCAGGATGTAAACCTGGGGCCTGCCAGTTTTCCCCTGTGATCCCACATCCCATAGCCCCCTTGGCTGCGGCCACCTTGCTTGCTCGCTCTCTTTTTCTGGCACTCTTTCCTCCCCGCTTTTCTCCCCTGTTTTTCTGTTGGATGGCAGAATGATTCTTCCCTTTCTTACGAAAATGCTGTGAAGAAGGCTGGCCCCAAAATGAAGAGCTCTGTTTTCTGGAAACGCTCCAGTTATACTTTTGTTCTGCATCGTAACTTGATTTAGTTCCTGCCACCAAAAATACCCAGAAGTCCGAGAGACCATCCACACCGCAGGCTGCCTCAGCTCATTGCCGTTGGTTATTTTGTATATGTGGCTGCTCTACTTGCAGATACGCCAGGGACGTGCCCATATTGGCCTAGGGAAATGTTTATAATGGATTTTCATCATATACAAAAAGCTTTCAAAACTGTCATATTTTTATGATCAGTTCTAATTATGAGGGTGAATGCTTGGAAGGAGCTGACACGCTTGGGTAATACAGGGATAAAGATGATGCAGGTGCCGGAGGGAGTCTCCCAGACCACTGTGACAGGAGCAGAATCAGGAACGGTTAAGGCAAGTTGGTTCTGAATTAACAAAGTTCAGCTGAACATTAAACAGAGTCAGCTTCTTACTCCATTCTTATTGTATTCCTGCTTATATGCACTCATTGCATCACGTTTTTTTTCCCCAGAAAAGTAAAGGTTTTGTGGCAAGGTTTCTCACTTTCACTTTGAGAGAAAAGTCTGCTTAGTAGGGACAGGAAAACAATCTATAGCTACGTAGTATTGATTTTTTTTTTTTTTTAATGTAAATTGCATCTAAACTAAATTTAAACTCCTTCTCTCCTCTGAAGCCTGTAAAGTAGGATGGTTTGGTCCTTTTTGTTGGCCTGCAATGCTGGTGCAACCTGTGGCTTTGAACACACCAGCTCTTGCAGCACTGGAATGTTTGAGGTCTGTGTATTTACTGTGGTGCAACTGTGTGGGAGATACCCATGCCCTAAGCCCCTGACCACGGCTGTTTATGGCACTCAGGGAGATGGTAATGGTCAGCAATAGATAAGATTCAAGGAAGTCTGCAGGACAAATTTATCTAAACATTATTGAAATTGCCATATTGCTCCTCTTAAAAAGCAAAAGCTGTAAAATTTGTCAGCATTGCAGTAGATTCTACTGCCTTCTACCAAATACTCCTGTCTACCCTGCAACTCTATTAGTGGTCATAAAATTAAGTTGCTTTGTTGCCTGTGGTTATTCATTTTAACTTTAGCATAGTAAATTTAATGTAGAGACATTTACCTACTGTAAATTTGTCCCTAGTGAAACAGAGGGGCATTAGCTTTGGGGATTTTGCAGAGTATCTGTTTCCATTAATAGTAGTGGCTGCAGGTTAGGACATCTTGTAAAGTAACTATATACACTAAGAATCAATAAGTGGTTTATTAGCACCTGGAGATTGTTCAAGTATAAACACTTAAAAAAATCCAATTGCTGTAAAAGGTAAATTAAAAAGTTAACCAGCTGTTACCTCACTTTCATTAAAAATCTTATATTTGATTTCTCCTTTCTAGGTAATCAATGATCCTTATTTTGCTATAACACTGGGGCTTGGAAGAAAATAGCTTTAATTTATAGCTTTTATTTATTCAAAGCTATTGTCAGCATCATAGGTTTTACGCTTGCTATCAGAAGTTTTGAAAATATTCCTTACTATACAGAAAGAGAACAAAATTCAATTTAGAAATATAATTTCCTACCACTAAGACACTTGATAACATGGGAGAGATTAATGGAGTCTTATGACAGAAACTTGATTTAAAGCAGGAGATTAATACTGCTTTATCAGCCCATACCACCAGTGAATTAGCTCAAGAAATCTGTTTGAAGTTGCTGAGTTGTCTGCTAGAGAAAGGTCTCTGGACATTTATTTGATTATTGCTGAGTACTTGCTACAGGCTTGTCTGTCTGACAGCACAGGAACAAACTTCACACCACACCAGCCTTGCTTAGTTTACAGTAACGTGTTTCTTATTATTCCTTGTTATCCCACAGGAAGCTGCAATGTTTTGGAGGTCGGCTACTGGCTCAGGGGGATTATTCCTAGTAAATCAAGCTGAAATTAACACATGGAATTACACTGTCAGTCTGATTTCATTGATACTGAGGGCAAAAACACACTTAAGTGGATTTTTTAATTGGAAAGCTTCTGTCCTAAGGCCTGCTGTAAATCATATTTTTATCAGCGCAAAAAGTCTTTCATTTCCTTTCCTAAATACAGGAGTGTTTATCTTTGGAGCACATTAAAGCAGTCCAGAAGTTGGGTTTGACAGGTTGATAGATCTGCAGATGTACACAACTAACAGAGGAAACTGGGAGCTAATGTGTTGGAACTGCAGACAGCCTTTGGTCCAAGCTGGTACCCTAGCTCTGCTTCTGATATAAATTACTTTCACATCAAAAAATAAAAAACCTCTCAGATGACCAATCCATTTCTCTGTCATTTTGCAGATGTGCTTTCCATTTGAAAAATGCAGTCACTGCATTGACTGGTAATTCTTAGAATCTTGTTTGCTTCATTTGGTGTAAAGGAAAAATCAGAACATGAACATGCATATAAGCAATGTATATATCTTTGTGCATGTGCACAAGATATGCATGTGTACACACAATTTTTTTTCAGTAGTCTTCAATTTGATTAGGGAAATGTGTTAAGTAACTCTGCTCTTAGATTGAATGAGTCCAAAATAAAATCTGTATGATTTTATAGCTTTTAGGTTTTATTTCTCATAGAATCATGGCATCCATGATTCTATGAAGTTTTGCTTCTAAACCTATTTATTTTCTAGTATTTTTGTCATGTCTGTGTCAATGAGTCTACAGAGTTGACCTTTTAGCATATACTTTGGATAGTTGTGAAAATGCCTGCCTTGTTTCAGTAAGCTTGTACTTGTTGGCTGCAAGATGTGTGTGAAAAGGCACATTCTTCTCGGATGTTCCCTTGCAGAAAAAGAGACAAATGGCATATTTTGTATAAATTAATAACAAAGGCTAGTGCTTAAAGAACTCCTTCAGCAAGTATCTCAAAGCATGATAAGTTGTCCTGTGTCACTGAGCCAAAAGAGAGTTAACATTGTAAACCCTTACAAGGCATGCAGATTTTGCTTATGTGAATAGTTTCATTTCATAAATCAAACCAAAGAAATACATCCGCAGTGCGCTTAACATTTGCTGGCCAAAGACTAGCATTACCATGCAAGTAGGTTGGAGCTTATGTGTGAGGGTCAAACGGGGCATTTTGGGGAAAAGAGAAGGGGAAAAAAATGTCTAGTTTTTGTGCCTTTGGCTAGAGCAATCAGACTTCATTCCATACCTGCAGTATGTGCGTAAAGTTATACTCAATACAGCCCTAGACCAGCATGTGAAAACTTGCAGTTTCAGAATCAGGACTGCAAGCTTTTTAAAAAGGCCTCACTTGGTTGGTAAAATGAAAAAGCCAAGAAAGGATTCAATCCTGAATATCAGCAAATGATTAGAGATTCAAACAAAAAGAGAGCTACTGGCCAATACCTTATCGTTGGTTGTTCTTGCTTTAGGATTTTTCAAAATATATGCTGACATATGTCAGCTGGTTTTGAACTGTCTCAGAAAATTAAGTTTAAAAAACCTCCAGAATCTCTCAAAATTGCAAAAGCAGGTGACAGCCATCTCCCTCTCCAGAAGGCTGCTAGTCTGCTTCTGTTGACCAGTACGTACTCACAAGGATAAGTGCAGGCTCCTGCACCTGGGGAGGAATAACCCCAGGCACCAGTACAGATTAGGGGTTGACCTGCTGGAAAGCAGCTCCATGGAGGGGGATTTGGGAGTCCTGGCTGACAACAGGTTAACTGTGAGTCAGCAATGTGCCCTCGTGGCCAAGAAGGCCCATGGGATCCTGGCTGCATGAGGAGGAGCGTTGCCAGCAGGTCGAGGGAGGGGATCCTGCCCCTCTGCTCTGGTGAGGCCGCACCTGGAGTATTGGGTGCAGTTCTGTGCTTCCTAGTACAAGGGGGACATAGAGCTTCTAGGGAGGGGCCAGCATAGAGACATGAACATGATTAAGGGATTGCAGCATCTATTGTNCATGAACAGGATTAAGGGATTGCAGCATCTATTGTATGAGGAAACACGAACCATGTTGGGCCTGTTTAGCCTGGAGAAAAGAAGGCTGAGAGGAGATTTGATCAACATGTTCAAGTACCTGAGGGACGATTGTAGGGAGGATGGGGCCAGGCTCTTCTCCATGGCTGCCGATGACAGGATGAGAGGTAATGGGTGCAAGTTGAAACACAGGAAGTTCCATCTCCATATAAGGAAGAACTTCTTTACTGTGAGGGTGACAGAGCCCTGGCACAGGCTGCCCAGAGAGGTTGTGGAGTCTCTTTCTCTGGAGATCTTCCAAACCCACCTGGATGCCACCCTGTGCCACGTGCTCTGGGTGTCCCTGATGGAGCAGGGGGGTTGGACTAGATAATCTCTAGAGGTCCCTTCCAACCTTAAGCATTCTGTGATTCTGTGTGATTCTGTACTCAGTCAGCTTTGACCCTTGTGTAAACAGTAAACAGAAAAAGCCTTCCTGCTTTGGGAACACTGGTGTCGGTGGAGATGTTACCCAATGAGCTGCAAAGATTTCCTTTGTGTTGAGTCCTTAGGGGCTCTCCTTCCTCTGAGTGCCATCAAGAAGGCCAGACACCATCTGGCCCAGGGTATTTGTAAAGTTCATTATTGCAATGAATGTCACTTTCAGCAATATAAACAGGTTGTTGTCCTGCTACATTGCTGGTGTATCCCCATCAGAATACCTTGAATTTTATCTGAATTTATGAATGCAAATGAAAGAAAAAATCTTTACCAGTGGAAAAAGTCTTAACAGCTTCACTGAAAGTGGTGCTGGTTGCATCAAACACATCTGGCTTGCAGTGGTGCTTGCTGAGTATTTTATTTACTGTATATGCAAAGCCAAGAAACTACATGCCTTATACTTATTACAGTCTATGAACTTTCAGATCTATTGCATGTTATTATCTGACTATCTGTATAAGAAGTCAGAGGGTATATCCTTTCAGGAGCCAACTATTTCTGTTCTCCTTTAGGAAGAACAGGCCAGGAAGGTCAGATGAAAGGGCTGATCGAGTCAAAAGCTTATGGGTAAGTATCAGGGCACAGACAAACATGGGTGACAGTGACTGTGCTGGGTATCTGCTACAGACCATCTGTTAGAGAAGAGGAGGTAGATAAAGTCATCTTTAAACAACAGGAAGAAACCTCATGAGGGACTTTATCAAACTTGATTTCCAGTGGAAAGGCAAGATGGATGGTGTAAGTAGTCCAGAAGACTTCTGAAGAGCCCTGGGGACAGTTTTGTCACACAAACGATCAATGTACTTGACTAGGGGAGATACTCTGCTGGACCAGTCACTGGTGAACAAGGAACAACTAGTTAGGGAAGTGAAGGCTGAGGGTAACCTTGGTTGCAGTGATTAGGAGATGGTGGAGTTTAAGAGACGGGGACAAGGGGGCCATAAAAATAGTAGAATTGCAACCCTGAACTTCTGGATAGTAGTTGCTTAGGGTTCTGCTTGTGAGGATCCTATGGAATGTAGTCACAGGGGCAAAAGGGCACAAGGACCTCTGGTCAGTCTTCAGGGAGACTGTCCTTAAAACACGTGGATGAACAGAAAAATTGGGGCTGAGCTCAGACACACAAAGGAAATACACAGAAAGTGGAAGCAGGGATGAACTGCTTGGGGAGCATGTCTGAGCATGCAAGGTTAGGAAAGTCAAAGCACTGCTGGACTTTGAATTAGTGAAGAGCAACAAGAAAGATTCCTGCATATATATTGGCAGTAAAAAGAAGATGAAGGAAACTGTGTAGACTGGAGGGATCATCGGGACATGAATCCTAGTGACAAAGGATGTGGAAAAAGCTCAGTTTCCTTTTTTCATCATCATCTTTTCTTTTTTTGCCTCAGTTTCCACTGGTAAGGCTTGTCCTGAGGCCTCCCAGATCAGGTGAGAGAGACTGGGACACTTAACAGTAAGGAAAGACTGAGTTAGTGACCTCCTAAGCAAACTGGGCGTACACAGGTCTGTGGGACCATCTAGGGGTGCTGAGGTGTGCCTGACATAAGTGCGAGGCTGCTCTCTACAATCTTTGAAAAATAATGGCAATCAGGGAAGGAATAAAAGGAAAACATCGTGCCCATTTTAAAGGAGTGAGATCCAGGGAACTGCAGGCCAATCTGCGTGACTTTAGTTCTCAGTAAGATTACAGGGTTGGTCCTCCTAGCAACGTGGGTTCAAGCACATAAAGTTTCTGAATGTTACTGAGAAGTGCCAGCATGGGTTTACCAAAGGCAAATGATGCCTGACCAACCTGACTGCCTTCTGTGGTGAGGTGACAGGCACTGGGGGCAAGGAGAGTGCAATAGATGGTGTTTATACTTTAATATTGTTCTCTGAGTTTCACAGAGAAAGGAGAGAGGCAACAGGGACACTAGGAGTGACACAGGAAATTCCAATTAAATATTAGGATAACATTTTTCACTGTGATGGTGTTAAGCATTGGAACAGTCACCCAGAGAGGCTGAGATATCTCTATTCTTATTCTACAGCACTGAACTAGGATTTGAGGGAGACAGGCTGAAGCCTCTGCTTTGCCTAACTGACAGTAGGAGCTCAAAAGTTCATATCCCACTTTTTAAATGATTGGAACACTAATTGTTGGGTGGAGATGGTGACGTTTTCTTAATGGGAAACCTCGGAAAGGCCTTGCTTTGTTCTCACACTAGCCAATTTTGCAGAAGAGAAAAGACAAATCTTAAGGGTTACCTTTTCCTGTGCCCTGTTCCTTGTAAAAATAATTAGCTCTTGAACAGTCAAAATAATCATTACATGATTTATTCTTTACTAACACATATTTGTTCAATAGTTGTATCCAATTCATTAGGGGGAAATTTTCTTCTCCTGCTTTACATTTTGGACGTCTTTGAAGATAACCAGAAGAGCAGTTTTCGCATACTGAGAACAAAAAGCAATACTACTTCATTCTGTGATTAAGGAGCCTGTGATTTTGCTTTTCCTGTAGTAAACAGCATGGAAATGCCCCCGATAGAAACAGTCTTCAAGGTTAAATGTCATAAGAGGAGATGATTTGGTTTAAGCCATTCTGTTGCCATCTGCCTTGAATAGTATGTTTTTAATTAATGTTTTGGTCTGTTGATTCTTACTGTTGTGCCCACTTGTCCTGGTGGTAATCTGACAAAATAAATTCTAGTTTTCTTCTCAGCCAGCCAGAAATGTATTTGAATTGGGCAGACAATGTGTGGTGGTAGCTGACACCTACCGTGCCAAGAACCAATTCTTCTGGCAAGAGGTATCTTTCCTAATACAAAAGATTAGTGGATCCTTCAAGCCAGAGTGGGCAGCTAGGCTGCTGCATCTCTACCACAGTGTCAGGCTTGTCTGGCAGCAGGCAAAACCATCATTTTGTTGCACCTTTTGCTGAGAGATACTTTTTTCCTTACAATTCTAGAAGAAGTGACAAACTCTAAATTGTTGAAATTTTGCTCACTGAGTGCTCTTTAGAAGGTCCTAGATGTGTTTCTGTAGCCTCTCTCCCACTGTCCATCCAGGATGTGGAAGGACATGCAGCACATCTTCCTCTTCTTTGCCAGGCTTCTCCCATACACGCAATCAGGCATACTGCAGAAGTGAACGAACACTTCTCCTAAACTTCTGGGCAACAGGCTTGGACAACCGTGAAACCAGAGATACGGGGCTCTGCTCACTCGATGTGTTCTCAGGACCCTCACGCCGATCATAGCAGCTATGTAATAAAAGAGGGCAAGAGTGTGGAAGAGCCCTCAGAAACGTGTGATGCTGTTGTGTATTTTTAGATACTAAACTAAGAAGTTGGGGTAGTGATGACTTTTTTGGCACTAATCCTCAAGATTTGTCAAGGGTTTTTTAGTGTCTCAAATGCATCCATGATGTCAGCAGACAGTCCTTTTAAAGAGCTGACTACTGGAGGGATTCAGAGACTTCTAAAATTCTGTGCCTCCATATGATGCTATTCACTCAAATGGAGATACCCAAAATTGGGAGTGAAGTTCTTAATTTTGGCGCCAGAATGATTTCCTCAAGGGTCAGGATCTGAACCTCCAAGTAAAAAGTTCAGGCAACAAAGAATTGTTCCTTCCAGATGTAAAAAGGGCACTGTAGTTCACCATGAATAGCAGATTTATAATGGGTCTTGTCTGAAGTGTTCTTTCTAAGTTCTTGTACTTAGGTCTTTGAGCCATCTATAATAATATGAAAGTTATTGCTAGAAAAATTGAAGACCAAGGCTTGATAAATAGCACTACATCATGCTGCAAAGAATAGTTGATGAATGTTCACATTGTACGTCAAATGTTTCTTTTTTTCTCTTTAATAGCAATGTTTTAAACTACATTGTCCTGCACAGGAGATTGTTAAGTAAAACAGAACTGACATATGACAAATGTAAAGCTGTGGTTACAGCTCCAGAAATCAATGAATTACATGTTTCACATGTACAAGGGCAGTCATGCTGTTTCCACTTGCAGAGTGATAAATGTAATTCAATCTATGAGCAGTAAAACATGAGCATCTAACTTACTAATGCAAGTACATGCCTTGAAGAGAGAAGAAAAGTTTGTGAGACGCTGTATTGCACTGTTTTGAAACAACTGCTAAAACAGTTCTAAAACTTGTAAGGAAATCTTACAGGAGTTAAAGTTGATAAGTGAGAGAATGTTTCTCTAATAAAAGTAGTTGGGTCCCTGTGAGCATTAGTACTCTAGCTCAAACAATAGGGGACCCAGAAAAATGTCATGCTGCAAGATCCTAAAGCTGAAAAGGCAAGGAGGTCATAAACCAAGGCCATAACTTACAACACTATGAATGCAGAAATGGACCTGTAGGTATGCCTGCCACAACACCTCCATGTTAATCTGACTTATTTGATGGTCTGTAGCAAGTGATTAAACGCATTCTAGAATAAAAGGGAAAATAAAGGTTAAGATACACTTCAGGGGCTGGAAAATGGAGGTAACAAACTTCAAATTCTTGCTGGGATTCATGATTTTGGTATTTGGCAAACAGACTGCTAAACATGGGTGATTTCAGACAAAGGAAAGCACCTGCCTTCCAAAAACTACTTCTTTTTTTTTTCAATTCTGTTCTTTATTTTTGTTATAGAAGAATAATTATAATTTATATTTAATAAAGATTATTTTTTCTCTCAGGCAAATCAAGGAAATTCAAACTAGTATTAAAGTTCACTGAAATCACGGCATGATGTTGCAATGGTCCTGTAACATTTGAAGAAATATTTTTTAATACTGAACTCCTGTAAAACAAGCCAACCCTAGTTGCCAGCATACCATTATCAGAAGGTTGTCATCAGTAGGCCAGTAGACCATGCCATTACTGAATGGGCACACAAAAAGTGACACATTCCTTATGCAGTTCTAGCATTATTTTCAAATTAACAGTAATCATAGAGGGTCTAACAATATACCCTGAAGTAGTCCAAGTTGTATGGAAGTGCTCTAGGAAAAGTCTAACCATTCTGCCCATGAGAATGAGCATGGGATGACTGTTTCAACAATAGGTTTTCTTCTGAGTTAGGATGATGATATGAAACATATCCATCTTGAACAGAAAGAAATCCAAAAATGTTTAATTTAGATAAACAGCTGTCTTCACTTCTGCTTTTCCAAACTGAAATGCCTTCCTATCCACTCAGTTTTTACCAAGAGCCTAGTTTTAGTCTGGGTAAGTGCACAAACGAATGTCTGCACTGCACCACTTGGGGCTGCTATTGGCAATTTATAGAATTTACTCAAAATTCTCTCTCTGACAAATTGAAAGACCTATGTAAGACAAAACAGACATGTAAATGAATGGGGGAAAAATGCAGCAGATAGATTATATGTTTTTTTTAACTCTCCTCTTTTTGTTTTATCTCAGTTTGCAAATTGATTGCGCTCCCCCTAATGCTGTATGTGCTGCATGTCCTTTGACACTGAACTGAATGCCTTATTGATTTGAACACGACACAATGCCACTTTATTGTGGTGCATTAGGACAGACTGCCTATGTAAATAGGGCACAGATAATTGTTGGAAATTATGGCACCTAGTACTAAAGGAGCACTGAGAGATGGAGATCAGCTAATTTTATGGTGATCAGAATTTGCTTTGAATTTGGTATACTGTGACCAGTCTTAGAGCTTGCTCATGATATGAAACAAAAAAAATTCATATAGCTACAAATGTGAAAAGGAGCTGTGAAAAATGGCAGGTGATAATTAAAAACAATATACCTAGCTGGCAGCATATGTATTATCTATCTCTCTCTATATATTTACATATAGATATCTAGGTAGATTTAGACTTAATTTTTTTGAGAGAAACAGCATCAGATGTAAATGAATAAGCAAAACCCAGTCCCCACATTGGAATAAAAAAGCAGAAATACAAGATGTTTCTGTGATAAACAAGATGATTGAAATTTCTTGGGAGTGTGAGTGCACATTTAACCTCTTAGCATGGATGTATTTGTTTTCTTGTCAGAATAAATTGGAAAGACCAATCATAAGATAGAGAAAGGAAGAAATATCAGGAAGATCTCTGCATTATGGAGCAAGTAAATTTCCATACTCTATCTTTCTAAAAATACTGAGTAGAAAAAAGCCTCAAACTATGATGCCTCTTCAGAGTGGCTGAGCATTTCCAAGTAGATATTCTTATCAAGAAAACAAACATGAATACTTCCCCACCTTCTAATAGATTGTTTTAAGAGGTGTTGTATTTAGAAGTTGATGCCTCTTATCTTGGTGATTTCTCTTTTTTATTATTTTATAACAAGACGTAACACTTCCTATTTTCTATATCCAGACATACTCACCGTAAGTATCTTCCTTCTACCTGTTTTCACAGAGGGTTACAGGTTTTTCTGTCAGTTGTGTGCAATCAATGGATGCCCTTCGAAGAAAGCTGCAGCTCTGCTCTCGGCACGTATGTGCTCCTTGCTGTGACACCCCCCAGCTTTGCTGACAGCCGCGTTTCTACAGGATTCACCCTCTTGGCTGATTCCACAGCTCCAGTCACTGGTTATGCCTGATATTTGTCTAACCCTGAGAGCCTCTAAAGATAGTTAAACTGTCTTGACAAACCAAGTAAAGGCAGTATTGATAGTTAGCAACCAAGTGTTAAGTTTCGTGCACTTGCTTTTAAGAGCTCAAAATTGTCCTCTTAAAAATAGATTAAAAGGTTTTGAAATTGTAAATTATAGCACTTTTCTTTTTTAATTTTAATTAATCTGGTTCTTATGATGAAAGTAAAAGGAGAATAGTTTGTGTCGTAGCTGGTTTCCGCCAAAAACTGGAGTTTAGTCTGAGAAGTGACATCTTAAAGATTTCAGAAAGCCTTCGCCCCCCAACCCTCATCAACTGAGTGAAAACAGTGAGTGCCAGTTGTCAAAAACAAGAAGTATAAACTTTTCTTCTGTGCAGTCTCTTTTTAGGAGGACTGAACTAATCCCCTGCGCTAGGCACATTCTTTTCCTCCAAGGATGAAAGACGTATTTATATAGTTATTTGTACTTGTTCTTTTGCTAGTGCTAGACCCTTGCTTGCAGTCAATGCTTTTCCTCCAGCACAGCAGTAACTACACTTCCAGACTGTACCCTGGCAGCTCTTTTTAGCTTCTGTCTCTTTACAGAGACATTGCCTTGTTTTTGAAAATGCAGGCTGGCTAGCTCAGGCTTGAAGCAAAATGTAGAGGAGCAATTCATGTGGCATCGCTTTCTGATCACCACTGGATATGCTATTTGAAAACAGATATTCAGGTGAAGTATTCAGGTCTCTGTTTACCCTCAGTCGTATTTTATATGATCAGACTTGAGAAAATAGTTTGTGAATCAGAAAAAAAAATCACAGTTTGCAGGATTTCAGAAGCAGCAGCCTGAAAGTCTTGTTGAAAGGCCTTGGGTCTAATAACCTCCTGCACTTTACCCGCTGAGACATTATTGATGGGACTTGTTTAAAACCTACCTTCTTCCTCCCAGCAGCCCCCAAACCCTGCGGTGCTGGAGTCAATGTGCTGCCGAGCAGGGCACTGCTGACGGCTTCAACACAAAGAGGAAGAACGGTCTTTCTGAGCAGCTGAGCTGTAAGTAGCTTTTGTCAAAATCCACTTGAGCAGGCTTTTCCCAGGGATTTTTTTGTCAGATAAGTGAAATGAATTCTTGCCTGGACTCAGAAGCTGTTGTGCTCTGAATGTGCCAGGATGATGTCAGAGATGCAGCCTCCCCTTCTCTGATCCAGTGCAGACCTCCGTGTTCCCCTGCAGAGCTATCTTATGGCAGTGTTGGTGACTCCCATGGGGCTGGCCTGTGACTTTAGAGCCACATTCAGTCTTTCAAGCTTGGCTCCTGAGACTAGCACCTGGGCTAATGTTAAATGCTGGGCAATGAGAGACCCCCCTAAAGGAGGCAGCTTTAGACGGTGTTCAGCCAAATATTACTAGGGTGCCCCTACACCCAGCTGGGTTCCATGTTGTGTTGAAGTAGTAGGGTCTGGGGAGCTGTCAGCTCCTGGGCTCTTGTGGCTTCAGCTTCTTCCTCCTTGACTGTTTGAAATACCTGTTTCTATGACTCATAAGAGTTTTATATGCTATTCGTATAGTCAGTAAGACTAGCTGCTACTTGCACAGTTTTTAACAAATAATATTGACATGTAATAGTATCATTATGTACCTCATATCCACAGGAATTTGCAGATAATTTATCAAAATTCATATCTGTAACTGGCATAATTCTCCTTTTTATAATGTCGTCTGCCCTGGGACTGTAGAAGGGCTCTCCAAAGCTGTTCTGAGGTATGAGAGTGCTGAAAAATCTTGCTGCAAGGTGAGGGGAAGTGGAGGTTCCTCAGTTCATGTTTGAAGATAAATGCTCAGCATATCAGTTTTGCAGCATCATTGAAGTGATGTGGACCTGATTCTCTGACCTCTTTCAAGGCTGCATTTTGCTTTCTGTATCAGAAATCATTCCTGTCTCACCTCTGAAAACCTTTCTAGCTCAATCTACAAAGCCTTTTGCAACTTACTGTTCCTCAGTGAAAAGCTATTTGGAAAGGCAATGAATCGTGAAGTGGTCTGATAAATACTTGGCAAAGGAAAGATGGTCCAGTGTTTGAGATGCTGGGCTGGGATTTGGACAATAAAGTTTTTTTTTTTTTTTTTTTTTTTTCACAGCAACAGATGTCCTAAATAAACTGGAGCATGTTATTTAGCCTTTCTTTAAAGCACATGGAAGTGTTGGTATAGCCTATGAGTTTATCAGTGATAACAATAGAGATGTGTCCAAAGACATATGGGAGCTTGTTCTATTGCACGTATGGCAATACATACTGTCAATTTCAGGAATACTGAAATGGTATTGCAATGCTATTTATTTCAGGAAAGAGTATTCAATCTATTAAAAGTGACTCAACTTTTAGCACCAGAAGATGCAGCTGTAGATTTCTCCAAGTCTCCAGGAGTCTTGTTAACAGGCCCCTTACTGCTGCACTGCCAATAGCATTGCACAGCAAGGTTTTGTCAAGGACACCATGGTTTTAATCTTGGTAGAATGATGGACCAGACCAACTGTTTCTATTTATTAATCTCTGCTCGCTTCAAAGAATGTTTGTGGCAGATGATAATAATAAAGAAATGATGCTTGAGATCTGTCTCTCTTCAGCACTGTACGTGTTGAGTCTTAAAATCAGATATTAGGCATGACAACTTAAAGAGGTCGGTTGTTGCTGACAGCTTTCTGTGTAGCACATGTGATTGCAGAAGTACTATTTGTCTTACTGCTGGTTCATTACTATGATTTTCTGTGCAATTGCAATGTCATTTTATTAGGCCTGATCCAGAATGACATTCAATATTAGCACAGGTAAGAGGATTTTCATAGCGCTTGCCATCTGAAAGTCACCCTGAGCATATGCATACCTGAAAGCAAATGTGACTACAGATAGCAGTTAGTGTAGGCACGCAAGCATCAACAGAGTGAAAAGGCAGAACCTGCAACAGATTCATGCAATTCATGCTCAGTCTCCATCCTTCCCAAATGAAGAACAAAACACTGTCAGTAGCATTGAAAGTTTTGTGACAGCATATGAGTGTGGAGGCTTTTTGCTGATGTCTTGATGTCCCTCTCTGTTGACCTCTGTGTTTGACCTGTCTTAAAGAGAGATGTCAACTTGTTAGTGCTACCTCTTCCTCTTCTTTAGTCAATCCTTTCTATTGCACTCCTAAAACGCAGTGAAACCGTTGTGAGGAGAAATGACCAGGTTAGGTGGAGACAGGAAACTGCTGATACAAATTGTCCTGTGGCATGATGTGGTTCAGACATAGAGCATCTGACCATTGAAACAAAGAATTGCTAATGTAAGAAACAGGTCTTGCAAGCTGTGCGGGGTGGTTTTAGCTGAGATGGTGGAAGAGTTTACTTCCCCACACTGATCAGGCTATGGGACAATTGTGTGAGCTCTTTTTTTTTGCTTCAGGAAAACACCTGTGGTATTGATGTGAGCTAATTGGGATGGCTTGGCTAGAAACACAATGAGAGTCCTTGGACGGCCATTTCACTTACAGGTCATCAGGGATAGCAGCGTGCAAGGAGAGAGAGGACACACCATCTCTAGCTGCTGATCACTCTTTTGTCTGGCATAGCAGAGGCTGGAAGATGATTATCTGTTTGTGGCTAATCATCAGGATCATCTTCAGTTTGTGACACCATGGGACTATTGCTTGAGAGCAATTCTGGGCATCAGCATCAACGAAGTATGGCACACAACCCCAGTTATGAGGCCTCCTAGCTCTGTACCTATCTCCTGACCTGGCAGAGGAAGGATGCTCTGTATTCATGTCCTAGCAGTGATCAAAGACAAAAGAAAATTGCAGAGAAGATAGCTCTGTCTGAACTGACAGACTTCACAACAAAAAGTCAAGCTGGCTCCATACTTTGTTGTAGACAGCATAAAGGTTAAAGGTTCACAGAAGAACTGACTGGTGCTTTCTTGATGGTGTTAAGGGACTATCCACTCTTTGTCCTGGGAGATTTCAGCTCTGACACTGCCAGAACTTCATCTGTGAAGCCCCATATCCCAAAAGAGTATTATCTTGCACAGGTCACTCCTTTCCTGTAGCTGTGGCTGGGCCAGCTCCAGGCTCACTGCTCAGTCTTGCTTTCAGCACTGAAGAGAGACCACTGAAGCAAGTGTCCTGCTCATTTGCTTCTTTAAGGCAGCAATCTCAGATGTTCTTGAAAAAAACATTTGCTATGCTACGAATGAAACCCTTCTAAAACAGAATAACATTTGCTTTAGGTGCAACAACTTTATGTCAATGATATAACTTAGGCCAGTTTGTATCTACCCTTCTGAGCTCCCAATAACTTGCCTTTCTTTCTCTAGGGTGGAAACAAATCAATATATTTAGGACTATATGTAGGACCAGAGAAGAGAAGATGACAGATCTCCATGTAAAGAAGAACTTTTTTTTTGTGAGGGTGACAGAGCCCTGGCACAGGCTGCCCAGAGAGGCTGTGGAGTCTCCTTCCCTGGAGATCTTCCAAACCCACCTGAATGCCACCCTGTGCCACGTGCTCTGGGTGTCCCTGCTGGAGCAGGCCGGTTGGACTGGGTGATCTCTAGAGGTTCCTTCCAACGTCAAGCATTTGCTGATGCTGTGACTTTAATTCTTGCATGAGAGACATGCTTACCTGTGGGATTTATCTGCCTCTGGTCACAGATGCACAATAACTTCAGCTATAATTATGAGGAAAAATGATGCTTGATGCTGGAACAGCTAGTTTGTAGCTTATCCAAGTTAATTAAATCAGAGACATAATTAATTGTGTGTTCTTTATTGTAATTTGGTAAGGTCTCAAAGCACTCCCTTCTTTTTCAGATCTGATTCTTACCACTTTACTTGGCTCACAGAGGTAGCCATTTTTATAAAAGCATTAAGAAAAATAGATTAGCATCTAATAGCAAAAAAAAAAAAAAAAACCCACTTGAAATCTTCTGGTTCAGATGTTAATCTTGCTATCTATCTGAGCCTTTTCGAGTAACACAAAAGTTATTTATTTCCAGACCGACACAGGGTATCTTCTTTTATTCTTTCTCCTTCTCCTGAAAGGAGATACTGTTCACTCAAAGTCAGCTCTTTTCTATTTTATAAATAATAAAGGACACTTCATATCTTCAAACGTTATAGACGTATTCTTCTAAGCATTGATTGTTGTCATTAGTTATTGATTTAAGCTTAAATTGTATTGAATTAAAATAATCCCCTAATAATAATCCCCTCCGCAGAGGACTTAACATTTAAATTGGCAAGTTGGAAATTAGTCAAGTATGTGAGCCTGGGTCTTATCCAAAGACCATTTAAATCAATTAAGTCATCAGGTACTTTCAATGCATCATGCCACAGAAAGACAACTAACATTTAGTGGAATGTTTGCAGAATTTTACAAAGTCTATAAAATATAGATTAAATGCATCTGAGACACTTCCAGCTTCCTGACAAATAGGAGATGAAAGCTTTCCTTTTTAGACTGACTCTGCTGATCTAGACTTTCTGCGAGCTGTAGAAAATGCCAGCTAATTTCCAAACAGTAATATTAATTACAGCAGACAGCCCAACAGGTGTCTTCAAAATGTACTTTCCTATATGAATGATTTGAAATGAATGATATTTTTTACCCTGCAGATATGCATATGTATATGTTTGTTAGTTAAGCGATAGATAGAAGTTGTGACTCTAGTGACTAAAATCCCCATCTTCTCTGTGTCAGTGGACAATTTGCAAACCTTCCTGTTCAGTCCTGGTAGCTCTGTAAACAGTTGCACCTTGACACTAAGGGAGTTTTGTTAGATTTTATTTTTGCTTTCACATTTCTGAAGTTTTTGCAATTCAAATGAATAAGTAAGTTGCCTTCAAATACTCAAATGAAATAGAGATTGAAGTATGGTTTTAGCTATGAGGAGCTGGCATTGTATGTTATTTTCTCCTCCTGTAGATGCATAACTGTTGGGTAAAGTAGTCCATTCCATACAGGTATGACCCTAGTGATGTGTTGCATAATCTTTGGGTAATCTTTGCTTTGAGTAAAAAGCAAATGAAAAAAAAAAGACATCTTCTCCAAGCCCAAAGTAGCTTTGTGTTTAAATTCAGTACTAATGCAAAATTCAGCACATTGATGGAATGTAGAGACAGGAAACTATCTGGAAAAAACATTACTAAAGGAGACGTTCCTGTCTCCTGATGACAGGAGAGGAAGACATCGGTGAAGACAGGAAGTTGATCTGTGGGGAGGGTGCTTGTTCTCAAAGAGGACAGACTCTTGACTGAGACAGACTAATATCATAAGAAAATTTTAGATCTACCCTTGCTTCTCTCTTCCTCTGTATGCAGCAGGTAGGTTGACACAAAAAGAGGAGTCATGCGTAGATAAGATGTAAGTTCAGAAGCTGAGGTTGCTTTTGTGAGTGGTGATATTTGTGGATCACCTTTTTCTCAGTGCTCTGAAGCAGCCATGTTTTGTGGGAAAACATGAAAACCTAGTTCCAGAAGTAACGGATTGTCTTCGGCAGGGGCCAGTAACTACAGGCAATAAAGGTAGCTGCAGAAATAGCCAAATAGGTAACATTTTGTTTAGGCAGCCCATATGTTGCAGAGTCAGAGTCTCTAACAGCTAGTGGACCCTTGGGCAGAACTGAAGTTCCCTTCTTGCTCTCCGATGCAAAATTAAAGCTTTACTATTGATTGCCCCTGTGTCTTCTAACTTTTCCTAGAGATTCCTTGTGTTTCAAGACCAGCTTTGCTAATTCTGTTGGAGCTTTGTTAATATACACTGTTACTGCCATTCTGCAGCCTTTCTCTGCTTTAGCTCAGGCAATTACTTTCTGTCTATTGTAGATAACCATTGCTGGATCAATAGCAGAAGTTTATTCTTCATTTCTTTCATGATAGCTGTTGTATAGTGATGCAAAAAGACTGTTGTAGGCAGCTATAATTTGGCAGTAGATGAGTAATCCTGCACTCTGTTAAGCACCCAAAGGTCTTAAGGGATGAAAAGTGATATAATTATTAGTAGTAGTTCTATTGCTCCTTTGACGTCTCCTTTAAATATTATTTGAGAACTGGAGGGTTATCTTGCCATTAATGTGGCTTTAGTGAATTATCTGTACATTTGTCCTATCCCATTTGATGATTGTTTCTATCATAAACCGCTGGTATCCCACAGGCTCCTTTGATTGAACGTGAATCTATAGATTTTTTTTTATCTGGTTCCCTGATGTTTCCCAGTCATCTAATGCTCCGGTACAGAACTGGGCCCCAGAGGATTGCTGGTTTCCTTTCTCCCTCAAACAGCTGGCTTGTCATTGCTGTTGTCTCTAGACACTGAGCAAGTTGGCTTCTGACAAGTCTGTTGGCAGCATCTGATGCATAAAGTTGATAATGGAGGAAGTGTTGAAGCAACCTAAATATTCAGCTGCAGTGATCATCAGCTTCTGCCTTTTGTTCCTGAAATAAGAGACCATGCTGGGGTCTTGAGTTCTTAATTGTAGTGTTTCACTGTTAAGAATACCTGGGTTAAATAGCAGAAAAAAAAACACATTTGTTGGTGCATGACACTGTGTAGCCAAATGTGTGCTTGATTTTCTGTCAGCATGGTGCATTGAGGAGCTCTTGAACTGGCACCTGCAATGTCTCTGACTCCTTAAAGGGCCTGGCAGTGTGAGTGACCACATCCAAACAGGAAATGATACTGGTACCACTGCAAAAGGTAGGTGCAAAGGCTACTGGGCTGTGACACTGGTATTTAATACCTAGCTTTAAAGGATAATGACTGTTCGTGGTGAATGTATCTGGATTCTGTAATTCTAATATTTTTAAATATCTTCTCCATGGAAAAATTGGGAAGGTTGTGCTTTATTACACAGCCCCTGGTAGAACACAATGTTCTGCTAACAGGGAACTAGACTCTTAGCTAATAAGAGAGTTAATAGGACAGGTAGCTTGATATGCAGCTGTGTCTGCAAAAAAAAAAGAAAAAAGAAAAAAAGAAAAAAAAACCCAGAGGAGTGTGTTACTTTGTTTAATCTTTTGTAGGGGATGCTAAATCCACCTTTTCCTAGGAAATAGGTAAGTGTGGTATCATCAGTAGAGCTGAAGAAAGGGTGGGACCAAACTGGTGACATGTGAGACAGACATGCTCTCCATTTCAATTAAAAGAACTGAATTTGTCCCATACACATTTATGCTGATGAAAACTTAACAAAGAAATCTTCACTGTTTAACTGAGCTACTGCACAGAAAACAGGTTGATAAAGCAATTTTCTTTCTGCTTTTGCATGAGCATGAAACCTTTTGGCACAGCCTTTTTACAACTCCTTTCTACTTAAGTATCTCATGCAAACTATTTGCTTTAGAGTATGATAGTAAGGTCTATTGAGAACATTAAATAATAAATTACGCAGCTTTTTTTTTTTTTTTACCTGAAATGCTTAATAGACAAAATTCAAACATAGGTTTAATTCACCTATAAAGTTCTTGGGCATCTGAATTACAGTTTTAATCTCCAGTGGCTGAGTTATGTCCTACTGTTACAATATATTCAGGGAGGGAAGGCTGGACAGGTAGAGTCTCCTTATTTTACAGATTGTGGGCATAATTTACACAGACAACTAACAGCCTGTTCCTACTAGGCAGGGAGAATTTACTGGGGGTCTGAACATCTTGCTTCTTCTGTCACTGGTGGGATATTAACTTGTTCTTTCCTCTGCAGAACTGATCTGTTTGGGTTCAGCCTTGGGCTAGTTACAAGAATTGCTCTTTGGAGGAAATGGTCTTGCAGTGCAGAAAGAGGGTTGTGCCTGCATGTACTCCTGGCCAGGAGGGATGCTCAAATGAATTAGTGGCCTTTTATTTTTGCTTTTTTTTTTTTTTTCAATCCCAATCTAGAAGAGGCATGAAGATTCACAATAAAGCCAACTGCCAGATATTTTTGCCCCTCCGTTTTCCCCCAGCCTCTCCAGACTTCAGAGGGAAATGACAGGGGTTGGAAATCATGTAGGGCTTCACTCTCTGCAAACACCAACACTTCATAAAAGTCATTATATGTCTTAGCAACAGGCAGTTTAAAACAAGTCAGGACCAGTGCTCATCTGAACATGCTCCTATCGCTGGAATAGAAAAAAGAACTGAGCTGAATTTTGGCCATATAGAGAGAAGAAACCTGAATGGCTCAAATAGTAGAAAAAAGCAAACCTCTTTTGGTAATGAGCCAGTCACTTCTGGTTAGTGCCTTAATGCCTCAAAAGCCATTTGCAATTGTCAGATGAAAGGCAACATGGAAAATAAAAAGTATTGATATACACTGTGTGCTATGCAAGAGAGCTCTGCAGTTAAAACTTATTTTGAAAAATAGCTTTACTGAAATGTCTGCATTTTGCAATCTCTGCTGATGGAACAGAAGATGCAGTATCCAGATTTAATGTTGACTCCATGCTATTCTGTGTAGCATTTGTCCTAATGTAGAAGTCTGGGCACATTTCACTTATAGTTACTAAAAATGAAGTATATCATTATCTATTGTTTTCCCAGAAATTTTACATAAAACCGGTCTGGGTGATCTGAAAAGATAAATGACGAGTTAAATCCTTAGGAAAGGTGAACAAGATGCAGACTGGGAGATCTAAAGCTGGAAATAAATAAAATAACTTTACCTAATAGGCAGTCTTAAAAAGGTGCTTTTCATGGTCTTTAAGAAGCATTTTCAGCTTATAATGATTTATTTTTCACCACTCACAGAAACTATATGAATGACTAATATTCTCTGATAAAATCTCTATCCTATTAAAGAGTCAACTTTGAAGTACAGGCAAAGAAAAATATAAAAAGGTGCAAAGACAAGGTATAGCTATTAGTGAATCTCCATTCTAAAGTTGTTTCCTCCTAGTTGTAAACCATTTCTATCAGGCAGCAATTTCCTATGTGCTGCCATTAGTGGATAATATTTTTCTTCAAATAATGGACTGTGGATAGTGACTAACCACAAATGGTAATATTCTCTCTTCTAAAAGCCTGCACAGCACACTTTAATGTTCTGCCATGAGGCATTAAAATATAAAGTAAACTATTTCCAATATGAAAAACTCATTTGTTTAGAAAAAATCTCTCTCCTACTCTCATTACTCCTCTTGCAACCGCTGAATGAAAGTTGAGTTTTCCATTAAGTTTCAGTTGTCCGAGAGTTGAAAGGTACGTTCTATAGTTAACAGACCTGGGAAAACATTTTATATGCAGTTTAAGAAAATAAAATCAAATCTGATGAACAAGCCAGCAGCATGTGTGCATGTGCCATGAGATTTGTTACCACTTCCATCTCTGAGTTACTATGCACACAAGATAAACTGAGCTTGGATTAACCAGGTGCAGTATAACAGCGCTCTGTTATCTCCCCCTGACAAAATAACAGGCTGCTAGCTGGAATTGCCTCTTGCAGATAGTAGTCATTTAGTTGTAAACTGTGCTTGTTTTTCTTCTAAAAGCCTGAAAAAAGGGGCATTTTTATAAGTATATTGAAATATGGAATGTTCTGAGTTCACGTAAGGGAAACAAAAACCTACCTAGCTCTTTCATTTCCTATCAAACATTTACTGCATTGCAGGTCTCTACAGCTTGGTAGCAACGTCAGCGTGGTGTTCCTCATGCTGAAAGTATTTACAGTGCCATGGTAATGTATTATTTGAGGCCATCTTTAAACCTGGATTCTGTTTTTATAGAACTGCTTTTAATAAAAGAGAATGTAGAAACATTTTGGGGTGTTTTCAACTGTGACAATTTATGAGGGAAAGATAAACGTGTTATGCTTGTATGTTACTGCAGGATTCACTGCTATGCAGGAAAAGTCCTTGCTTACAAGTGAGCTTGCTTAATAGAACCAAATGGTAAGCCCAGCAGAAAACTGCTGAGCTCCCTGGCTTATTTTTTAAAAGATTCTGTTTTCAAGTGCTTTGATTTCTATTTTTTTGAAAAGTAAAACTCTATAATAATACAACCCTTTTGCATTTCAGAACTCTTTTCTTCACAGAATTGTCTAAAATAAAATCCACTTAAACCTCCTGCCCTGCAATCAAGGAATATATAGGGGGATTGTTTTAGTCATTGTCAAGTGAGAAAAACAAAATCTTCACAATTGCCTGGTATAGGTAGTGAGAATAATGCATCCAAAGTGTGTTTACATGTAAATTAGAGAAAATGCATCTGGAATGTAAAGGCAAATTAGGACTGTATTTTATACAGTGCTAGTTATTATGGATTATCAAAAAGCTGCACCTTTAATATCCTGTTCCCATGCTCCTTGCTTGTATTTCATTGTAGAAGGGATGAAAAGAAATTTCATATTAGATACTCTGAAGCTTCCATTAAAACATCTCAGTCAGCAGCTTGGTTTAAACTTTTGGCTTATGAATAGCCTTTAAAAAAAAGCTGTGATTTCACTTCCATTTTTCCATCTCTTTGTACATTTCTTTTATGCCTTAGAAAGTTAAATATTTTCTAGGCTCTATACTAAAATAATGTCAGGGGACACCTAAAATGTTGAATTATACTGTCCTTTTAAAACATAATCCGTTTTGGTTTGCTACTGATATACCTTCAGTGGTTTGACTTTTAAACTTGTCTAATGTTTTCTGATGTTCCTGCCTACTCTTGGAAGACTTCTGAGTGTGAGCCAAGGTCCATGGTAGTAATTTTACAGCACACCATAGATTTTAAAAAAAGCCAAATTTTTGGCATAGTTCTTCAAGAAAAAAGAGAAATGTGAAACAATGCTTCTATGAATGTGTAATTTTGAAAGAGAGAGAAATAGAAAAGAGAGAGAGGAATTCAAGAGGATGTAAAATGGATATGAGACAGCTGATTAGTGAGCAAGCCTCAGCTTCACCATATATTGTACGTATGATGCCTTTCAAAGCACATGGCTCTAGGAGGTTTCAATGCAAATGGACTCCCTGTGTTTTAAGGCACCAGAAAACTTAGTCAATTACGTTTTCTGCTTGAAAAGTCTAGCAATGTATCTACCAAGCAGCTCATGTACTGCAGATTTTGTAGTGCTGATTTTCTAATGATGTGTCTGTCTGGCCAAAGAATGCACGGATTATTGCACATGCAGGCTTGCAGCGAGGCTGGGTCATTGCAGTAGAGGTGGAATGGCTTGCAAACAAAATATGTGCTCTATTAGAGGGTATGAGGGGCATGAAATACAAAGTACAGTACCATATGCCTAGCTACATAAAATGAGGAGATTAAATGATATAAGTGTTCCTTTCTAGTCATAAATATATGTTCAGCAGATTTCCAGTGTTAACCATCTTCTTATTAGCAGGATGGTATAAGACCATAGTGCCATTAGTGGTATCATTCTCTGAATATGGAAAGCATCATTTTGGTTAACAAATTATGCAAGATGCACAACAGCTAACCTAGGAACATTGATAT
This sequence comes from Crypturellus undulatus, assembly GCA_013389825.1. Taxonomy (NCBI): domain Eukaryota; kingdom Metazoa; phylum Chordata; class Aves; order Tinamiformes; family Tinamidae; genus Crypturellus; species Crypturellus undulatus. The sequence continues at coordinate 1,442,840 of VWPW01000756.1, forward strand.
CTAGGGCTGTCCTTTAGCAGCTGAATTGCTATAGGTAAGGGAACTTCTTCCTTTAAAGGATCTTTTTCTCTAAATTAATTTGCTAATAGACTTGTATGTCTGTCTGTTTAAATAGATATGGGTCATATTGAGCAATAATGAAGGAAAGCAGAAGCGGACCCTTCTTTGCTTGGTGACACCTACATCCACCTCTGGAGTAGCTTGAATATCACCCACAGAAAATTGCCCATTTGGCTGAAGCCCTCCTTCATTGGACAGCTTCTTATCAGCTGTATTTCTAAGAGATCACCCACTGTGTCATCACATGGAATTATTTATTTCTCAGAAGTTATTATCTTCTGCATTCAATACCAGCTTCGCTAATATCCCATTTTGCTGTCATCTCTATCTGGTGGCATAATATCTGTTTATTGGTCATGCCATGTAAATCCCTGAGTCATATCTACAAATACCAAGCTTGTTCCCTCACACCTCATATCATCGGCAAAATTCTCTGTTCCTACTATATTTTTCCCTTTCCCTCCTCCTCCTCCAAGCACCTTTACTGCAGGTGGAATGAATTAAGCCTTTGCTGTGTTTAAAAAGGTAGATGCCGAGAAGATGAAGTCTGAGAAAAAAAATACTTTGCCTTTCAAATAGATGATTCCAGGATTAGAATCTGGGATAGTTCATTTTGCCCCCAGCTTCAATCATTTCTGTTTCGCTGATACTCTTCCTAGCTTTTTAAAGTGTAAATCTTATAGTTTTTATGTGTCTGTAAATCAAAAACTGCAGAACTGATTTTTTTCTCTTTAAAAAAAGAATCACATCTGGACTAAGGATTTTGTATGCCAAGCTCCAGCATCGTGCATGTAAGAAGATGAGTTAAAAACTTCTTTGAAAAAGGAAGGAGGTTTATAATGGGAATGTTTTTCCGAGTGGAAGTATGAGAGGATATCGCTACAATAAATCTAGAGAACAGAGATAAAATGAGATCTTATGATGCTTTCATGGAATCTGGCAAAAAGCAGTTTTGCATCTGAGTTCAGCTGATTCTGCCCAGCAGATGCTATTAAAGGTGTATTTTTCAAATGCTCGTGGTTCACCATGTCCTTTTTTCTTTTTTTTTTCAATGTGAAGAAAGTCACAAAGTCAACCACGCAAAAGCAGAACTTTGTGTGAGATGTGTTAAAGGTGGGATGTTACCCTCCTCCAGCCATGGCAATCAAATTCCCTGAGCATGGATTTGCTCTGGCTCCCACTGGGACTGCTGAGCTGCAGACGACCCTGAGCCAGGCACATCCTGCCGATTTTTCAGTGCTTTGCCGGGGAAGCACAAATTATTAAGGTTTCTCCCTGCACTTTGGGACTCAGATGGCAAAAGCAGCTTTACACTACTGTCATACTTGCAAATGCTTAGGGAAAGTGCAATAATTGTTTATGGTGGCCTTGTTTCCTCTAGAAATGATCAGCTAACATTTACCTCAGACTTTAGGCTCCTTAGGACCAGTAGAGGACTACAAAGTAACCTAACTAACTAGAACAAAAAGACTCATCTTTGAGAGTCCTGTCACCAGGAGCACAGCTGTTTTCAAATAGCTTAATAAAGTCTGTAGCCTGTTGTGTCCCAAGAATTTGGCATCTCTTGGAAGTTAGAGTCTCATTTTGTGATAAATAGGTTTTTCAACCTTTGTGACAGCTTGAAAATGTTCAATGTCCCTTACACTAAACTGATGAAAATAGAAAGATTAGAACAGACTGAGAAGCAATATGCCCAGGAATGTGCAATTATAAGGATATCCATCTGAAAACAGCTGTTTGCAGAAATAGGAAAGAGAAGGCATTTTTAACAACTGGGTAGGCCACTGGGGACTTGCACATGTGGCCCAGTGGTTTGAACTCCAATCAAATCAGTGTTTGGTCATGATTACTTTAGTTGTTCACTATACTTCTGCATGAAAAGAATCTATCAGGAGACATGAGAAATTTTGCAAGAAATTGTTCTTCATGCATACCTACTGGAAGGAGATAGTGACCAAGGAAGAGGTTGGTCTGCTGCTCAATAGAGCAGCGAGGCTGTGGATAGAAAACACCAATAAAACAGTATGCAAAGCCTTTTGCATTTTCATACATTTTCCTTTCAAACATTTTCATTACAACTTCAGCTATGTCCCAATTAAAGTTTGGGAAGTTGGAGAAGAGTTATCTGAAGTCTTTGCATTTAATGTATTTTTCTTGGCCTTAGGATGTTCAGGACTAGACTAGTCAGAAAATAGCCTTAAATTATCCTGGAGCTGCAGGGAACTATTTCTAAGAGCTCAGGAAATGTTGATGAGGGTTTGAGAGAAGGCCAGATAATGTCTCTTTATTTGAGGGAAAAAGACAGATGGAAGAGTTACTGAGGGCCAGTCAACTTGAATTGGGTGACTTTGTAATGGATGTCTGCTACAGACTGCCAGGAAGATCAGGAAGAAATAGGTGAGAAAACTGAAAGGTCCTGACAGAATGGACCTGTGAATACTGAGGCAGCTGGGCCACTCATTTTTAGGCCACTCTATCTTTGAAAGATCATGGTGACTATGAGAAGACTATGGTCCTCTTCCTGAGGACTGGAAGAGATCAAATGTCACTCCTGTCTGCAAGAAGGGAATGTGGGGAACTATAGGCAGTCAGACTTGCTTCAGATTCTGGGAAGATGATAAAGTAACTAATCTGAATGCTATTTCCAGGCACATTAAGGATGGAAAGGTGATTGGGTGTAGTCAGCACGGGTTTATGAAAGAGAAATCATGTTTAACTTGATGATAGTGTTGAAAGATGGGATGACTTGCTTTGTGGATTAAAGGAGAGCAGTGGGTGTTGTTTACTTTGATTTACCTTGAATGAAACTTTGAGCACTCTGATAACATCTCATAGACATGTAGATGAAATATAGGCTAGATGAATAGTCAGTGAAGTGAACTGAGAAACTAAACTGATGGGCTTGGAAGTTTGTCATTAGTGGAACAAAGTGGAGGCTAGTGACTAATAGTGTTGTTCTCCAGGGTTAGGTACTTGGACCGGTACTGCTTAACTGAATGAGAGACTCGAATGTATCCTCAGTGAGAGACAGAAATGACAGAAATGACAGAAAACTAGGAGGAGTGGCTGATGCAAGAGATGATTGTGCTGTCATTTGGAAGGACCTCGATAGGCTGATGAAAGGGGGCAGAGAGGAATCTTATGAAGTTTGTCAAAAAGGGAAATGTAAAGGCCTGCCCCTGTGGAGGATCAACCCTATGCACCAGTACATGCTGAGGGTGAACCAGCTGGAAAAGCAGCTCTGTAGAGAAGGACCTGGGAGCCCTGGTGGACAACAAGAAGTTGACCATGGGCCAGCAATGTGCGCTTGTGGCAAAGAAGACATCATCTTCAAAGAACACAACACCAAGAAGAGCATTGCCAGTAGGTTCCGCAGCTGATCCTTCCCCTCTGCTCAGCCCTGCTGAGGCCACTTCTGGAGCGCTGAGTGCAGTGCTGGGCTCCTCCGAGGAATCTATCTGAGCAAGTTCTGTGAAGAGCCAGAAAGATACTGAAGGTAGACATTAAGATCTATCTTTAGATATTAAAGATATTAAAAGGACCAGAGTGTCTGTCATATGAGGAGAGGCTGAGAGAGCAGGGACCTCACCCTCGAAAAGAGGAGATTCAGAAGTATCTGATCAACCTTTTTAAATACCTGATGAAGCTTGTAAGCAAGATGGAGTCAGACTCTTCTCAGTGGAGCCCGGTGACAGGATGAGAGGCAACAGGCACAAACTGAAACACAGGAAATCTGAATGTAAGAAAACACTTCTTTATTGGTGGTTTAACGCTGGAACAGTTTGCCCAGAGAAGTGGTGGAGTCTCCATTCTTGAGACAGTCAAACCTGAACTGAACATGGCTCTGGGCAATATGCTACAGTTAATGCTTGAGCAGGAGAATTGGACAAGATGAGCCCCTTTAATCCTTTTAACTGTTCCGTGATTCTGGGAGTTCCAATTCTGGAAAAAAAAAAAAAAAAAGAGCAAATGCATTCTATGCAAGTACCTAGTGAAAAAGATAAGATGATGTTTGTGAGGCTTTTGAGTCTGTCTTTATGACAGTGTGTCTTTATGTTCTTGGAAGGAAGCTTGAAAACATGGCCCATATGAAACTACTGCAACATAGAGGCAAAACCCATTAAAAAGTGTACTCAGATAACATTTTACTTACACAATAGAAGGATTTATAGAGCTCTTCAGCCCATTCTTCTTAAGATACAGGTCAAGACTATCACTAATGTCTTACTTGATGGATAAAGAATATCTTATTAAAGTTGAAACAAAATGAAGAGGAGAGAGCAACAATGTGAAGGACAGGTTAAATGATGTCAGCAACCTGCAGAAACAGTCTGGAAAAAAAAAAAAGAATAAGGACAGGATTCCACTCTCAGTGCAGTTGTTTACTCCAGCCAAACACAGGATTAGGAACAGCTGAATAGGAACCAGTTCTACTGAAATACTCTAAGTGCTGTTGTGGATCACAGGCTGAGCATTCTTGAGGCAGGGTATATTCCTATAAAAAAAAAAGTCTTCTGTTCATCATTAGAAAGGACTCAGCTAGAAAACTGGTCTTACTTTGGATGGACTTGTGACCTCCTGTCACTAAATTGTGTAGATGCTAAAAGTTCAAATGTATTTAAAAGGTAACCTGGCAAACTAAATGGAAGCAGATTATAGAGACAATTATGCTGACCCCAGGCACTTCCAAACAGCAGATTTTCAGGAGCTCAAAAAAGTCATGGAAAAATATTACTACTTGTTTGTTCTGTGCTTATCCTCTTTGCAAACATGACCTAAATGAACTTTCAGGCTGATGATCCACTATGGCCTTTCTTATTTCCTGTCATGTTCATACATTCAGTGAAAGTGGTGGTGTTGGCTAAAACAGTGGTGAGGAGGAGGGATTGGGATAGAGGCCTCAGAAGAGGCCCGTGGGTGCTAGAAGCTGCTAAATCAGTACTAAAGGGTCTGTGATGAGAGACAACTGAACAAAGTGAATTGGTGGAGTGATGGTTTTCCTAAGCATCCAGTTTTTGTCTTGTTTACATACCAGATCTCTGTCAGTACAAGAACTTCTGTCTCTAACTGACTCATTTCTTCATTGTCACATGCCTGTTCTGCTGATATCCTCTCTGAACATTGCTATAATGCAGTAATTATGTTTTTGATTTTGTTCCTGCACATGATTCTGAGGTCATCTGGTAATCTAGGCAGGCATCCAAGGCAGAATTTGGATTTATGTTTTAAAAATCTGGCTGACTTGAAAAATAGATTACAGCAGTTGTGAAGGAGATGTTGTCCTTTCTTGGCTAAGCTCTTGGCTAAGTTTTATGTGATGTATTAAAAACAATAAAAGAAAATGAAATAATAAAAGAGTGCATTATAGTAACAAAAGAGTAGAGTAATAAAGAAGATTCAGATGCCAGAGAAGAGCCAAGGGCAAAAATCCATCTTATTCTCTGAGGTTAGTGCTGCTTTTTTTGGTTCTAATCCTTTTGCTTTGGTGCATTTCACTCTTTGCAGGGTGTGGAGACTGAACATTATACCCTGGTGGTTTAGTACAGCCTATCATGTGTTTGTTTCAATCAGTTCCTCACTGGGCTGAAAGCTTTAGGGATTTCTTTCACAGTAATTCCCCAGATCTCATTCTTGGTCATTACAGTGCTGTTGATTGCCACTAAGCAGATAGTTCCTCCTTTTTATTCTTTGCTTTCAGCCTTGTAATTCTGTGTTTATCTTCACTGAACTTCATTTGCATTTATTAGCTGTGTTGGTATTTAAAATATCTACTCTAAAACCTTCTTTATCTGTCTGCATTGTTTCTTATTATTTGCTGTCTCTTGTACTTTAAATGCAAACTTGAAATGTTTGTTCCAAATGGTTGTCCAAATTCTTTGCACAAAAAATTAAGTGCTGGTATCTTCCTACCCTCTGTCCTGACTACCAAATTGTCTCTAGCTAAGAGGTTACCTTTTTCAGTTTTACTTTTTCTCTTAATATTCTTGTAGGTCCAAGTAGTTCCAATAATTTGTTCTTCCTTTCCTTTCTTCCTAGAGGATGTGGCTTTCTGGCAGGGGATTTAGCAAGGTAGGATTGCCGTGCTGAATGAGCACACCTTGCCTCCCCTACATGGACCCTGTTCCTCAGGAGGAGTGGGGTGTCTATGCATTCAGACTCCAACACTGTGACAGGCTGATCTATACCTTTCAGAAGAGGAAAAAAAGCATCCTAAATGTGCTGAGTTGAAGATTTTCACATGATGAAAACATTACTCCTTATGTCTTCTTTGAAATCACAGATATCAGATATTTCGTTAGTGATTGAAAGCAGTCACTTAGGATCGGGGTAACCTACAGGAGAAAAAGATGGTTACAGTCCAAGCACTGAACCTGATTCCAGTTTAGGGGTCTGGCATAGGAATGATGCAAACGAAATTCTATCTTGTAGTCCTCTTGTGTAAAATGGAGCATATAATGCTTATTAGCAGAACTCCTTTGTTGTTGTTGGATTTTTCTCACAGTTTAAAGGATATGTTGCTCCCAAATAGAGCAGAACTAAGAATCTGCAAATCTCAGGATGGTCATGGGTAAGCCTGCAGTGCATACCAGTATAAATATAGCAGCATTCACCTAAAAGTTATGGCAGAGAAGATCAGGCTGTCTAGAAAGCGTTCAGTTCCACAGCAAGACTCCAGAATGTAGATATTTATGTCTACATGTATCTAAGTTTCTATTACAGTCAGTAGAGGGTAGCCAATGCAGTCAAGGGAATTAAAGATGCAGTTAAGCTGAAAAACAGAGGCTTATGTGCTTTGGGGTGAACTGATTAGCTCTCTGGGAACTATTGCCTGGAAACTCATTTCAGTTGCTCTCACATAGACATCTACTGGCATTTGAAGCTAATGCCTTAGGGTATTTTCCTTGCCTCCAACTGCTTTGGCAAAAAGAAAAAGGTTGAGCGAAGTGCCTGTATACTGTCTATCTGTCAGCCTGGTACAGAAATTTTGGATACTTCAGAATATCTCATAAAACACGATGCCTGTACACTAGCAACCAGTTCAAGAGCCTGATCTCTCCTGAAAATTAAAAAAAAAAACCCTCCATTTACATTGAGATCTCTATGTAAAGGCCTAAATTTAGATATTTCAACTTGATGTGAAATCCCATCTTCACTTGTTTCTCTTGTGTTGTGTTAACTGTCTTCTACTGACATCTTCCCAACAACTTTACCAAAAGTTTTCTGTAAAATTGGAGGCTAAAAATTACCTTTTAACTGTGAAGAAAAATAGGCAGTTTTTTACTCTGGAAATAAAGGAAATCCCTTAGGATTAAGATCTTTAAGAAGTTTTCTGTTTCACATCTGCTCTATTGACTAAAATTAATTGCATATGTATGATTTACAAATAGGAATCCATGTCCCATCCATTAGTTGCTCCCCTGCTATATCTGACAGGAGTCATGCACACCATGATATTCTCCTTTCATTCCCACTGTTCTACCATCCAAGTGCCAGAGATAGGAAGGATTAAGAGGCAGCATTGACTAGCCTTGCTCTTCCCAACTGGGATAGGTTTTTGAGAACTGCTTAAGTTTGTGCTGCCATGAAATGCTGTATAGAAGTCTGGTCCAGTCGATAGTATGGGCTTGTTGAAATAGGTCATAAACTGCACTTTGCTTCAGATTACTTGTGATCTAGACTCGTAAAGATGGGCTAAATATAGACTGGTTCACTGGGCAGCGTTGAAGAGAGTGCAAAGGAGTAATAAACCTGCCCTTGCCTGTAGTCAAAAATTTCAATATCTCCCCTCCTCATCCCCATCAGAAAGCCCTTCTCATTTAGAGCTTGCTGGTAATGTCAAATGTGGGAGCCTTCTCAAACAGAGGTGCCAAAGGCCAGAGCCTCAGAGGGTGCAGAGTATTAGTGCTAATAACCAGGACTTATGGAAATGTGTATGGGTCAAGTTCTTTGGGCGATGATTATTATCAATTCCTTTCATCTGAACCAATTAGTCTGGACCAAAAGTATATTTTTAGGGCCTGATTGGAAGTCCAGAAAAGTCAAAAAAGCTTTTCTACTGGCACAGTAAGGCTATCGCATTCTCAAGGCCACAGCACTGAGCAATCTAAAACTGTTCATCTCATTCCTTCAATATTTTAAAGCTTGGCAGAGTTAATACTATACTGGAAAATACTATAGTGGAAAAGTACAAAAATATCCTGCAGTTTGTGCAAATTTCAAAACAAACTGAACAGCTAACTTTCCCAGGTGTTCCTATTCACAGTCCTGGAAACACAGGAAATCAAGAAATGCTATTTTCATTGCTGTTACCTGTAATATCTATTTCTCGTGGCTCACCTAGAAGGTATCAAAAAGAAAACAAACAAACAAACAAATGAAAATGCTTATATTCTCTTTCCCTTTGTTTCTGTGAAAAGAAAATTATAGTCCACGCGGAAGTAAAAAGTGGAAAAGCATGATAGACTTGTCTTTGGAAGGAGAAACAGATTCAGAGCCTGGAAACAGTGCTGCAATTTTTCTTTAAAAACTTTTTGACAGCTGTTTTCTAGAACTCTGAATTGTATTTTAACACTCAGTGCATGTTAGACACCAAATTTAAGCTCTCTAAGTGAAAAGGTCTACCATAATTTTATAAGTAAATATTTTATTAATGTCTTTTCTTCTGAACTTCTGCCTGTGTGAGCACTTCATTGTTGCTTGTTCATCTTCCAGGATCATTAGGATTTTGTCATTTTAAGAATATGCTTAAAACCTGGTGATGCCTGAACTTTTTTCTCATGTTGTATATTAATCTACAGCTTTTATCATTTTATCATTATATTTTTGCTATCAGTTTACAGTAAATTTTAAGCAAGTTTACATTAAGTTTACGTAACAATGTTTTTGAATTGTGGTGCATTAGGATGACCATCTGTTGAGGGTTTAAATGACTAAACTGTCAGAGAATAAGTCTAGAAAAAAAAGTCCTTCCTTAATTCTGACGCCAAACAAGTCTAGGCTAGTTCATTTACATTAGAAAACTGAGTCATCATATTTGTTTTAATTTTTTACTTAATGTAATCTCAATAATAAGAATCATCAACACAGTGAAAAATAAATTAATTTCCTACATTATTATATATAATGTTTCTGATACTTTTCTTTTTTGCCAGTTACTTTCCTTACAGAGTTATTTCATTATAATAAAACAGTTTTTAAGCTATTCCACTGTATTTTTATCTACATGTAATTTATCATGGAGGCTGCTGTTTTGTACAACACTTCAGTATCTTTGAGTATATGTAGTTTATTTAAATTTTTCACATTCCTTTTATTCTTTTATTAGAGATGTCCACAACCTTCCTAATATTCTGTTTCAGATTACTTCATTATTATTCCCTGTAGCGTCACATGAAACAGTTATAGTTGATTGTGAGTTCACAGTTGCCTCAAGCTATTGATGGATATGCCTACACACATGCAAATCTTCTTGAAAATATAAATTAACTGTTAAATTAGATCTAGTGAGAAAGGCTTCTGGGCCAGATTCCTGTTTTCTTGTGCATTCTAAGTGTCTTGGCTGAGCCAAAGCAAAAAATCTTTTGTACCTGGGATATCCCATGCCCTTTCTTCATCCTCCAGGTATCTGTCTGTGCTGATGACCTAGACCTGTGCCTGCTCTCTTTGGCTGCTGCAGGACTTGGGCCTGCTGGCTTTATCCTCAGCTGAGTGCTCAGGAATGGAAACCCAACAGACACGCAGATAAGTGATAAATGGATCCACCTTGGTAAGCTCAAGTGGAATATGAAGAAGAGAGGAAGATGTGCATTGTTTTTCTTCATCCAATACTGCGGGACCAAAATATCTAGGCTAATTCTGCAGTTAAGATATCAATAAAAAAAAGTTTATCCCTTCTGCATTAAGTCATGGTAGCAAGGAAAATACTACTGATTTTGAAGAAATATTTAAGTAGAACACCCCCCCCCCCTTTTTTTTTCAGCAAACATAAAATCCACTAAAAGAAAAACAGATGTGAAAGGTAGGAAAGCAAATTTAAATGTTAGCTTCAGGACTCAGAACTGTTAATTTATAATCTGATTGTCTCCACGCACATTCCCCTGTTATCTCAGTTATGGATTAAATATCAGTGATACTCATATGATCTCCTGCCTAGGAAATCTGTTTGGCAGGTTGCACAAAAAGCCAATGATTAACTTTTAGAGACACAACAACCTTTACGTAAAAAGACACTTTAAATTTATACCGTATCATAATACTTGACAATGGGTCAACTAGTCTCACAGTCTGGTAAAGTAGGTTGTGTTTTTTGACAAAATGGTCAATATGTACATAATTTCATTTTCTCTTTCTATCAGAGCTTGTTTTATTTTGGATATGTGGAATTAAACCCAGATCTTAGTGCTAATGAGCTTTGAAAATCTTACTGAGCTGAATTCAAGGAATGTTTCAATTTATGTCAGGAGCTCTGAGATACATCAAACTTTCCTGCACCTCTGGTCTCTTTTAAATGGACTCATAGATAGTCTTGAGTGGGAGAAGAATGGTTAGTCTGTGTGCAAACTGAAGCACCCCTATACACTCTGTGTTTGCTGAAAACTAGATTAACTCAGATGAAATGGAACTGTATTCTTAGATTTCAATAGGACTGGACTCTGAGTTGTCGCTCGTTTTTCCTTGTGAACTTCAGGCACTATGGGAACGTTATGAATTCTGAATGTCATGTACATTGTACATCTGGAATACCAGATATACCGTCTCTCCCTCACTCTTTTTTTTTTTTAACGAATTTCATCTTGTTCCTTGCATTCTGAGATTTTTGCTTTTATACATCTTGGAAGACACTATTCTTCCTAACACAAGAATAAATGCTTCTGAATAAAACCCTAAAGCAGGTGGAGAAGGTGGTATATTGCATTAGCATGTTTCCCCCCTCGGCTGTGACTGTGGTTATCTGAGGAATGTTCATGCCCACTGGTGAGCTGGGATCTGGCTGGGAGCAGCTTGGTAGTCTTGCTAAAAAGGACTCGATGTGCTTTGTAGGTCCTCTCTGAACAATACACCTGGATGACATGAAAGTACATGAACATAACTCAGCCAAACTCAGACTAGAAATCTGCAGGTTGCCACTGACCAACGTAGCTCAGGCATAGGAAACTATACGGACCTGACAGAGTTGATGGTTGGTGGTAATCGGTGCTGTCAGGCTTCCGTACTGGCTCCAGAAGGGCAGCGTCATCCTAATAGAGATGCACTTTGCCAAGACCTGCATTCCTTGTGTATTGATGCTCTGTGTTATGTGAATGAACTGCCTTGGGTTTCCACCAGCCCAAGGGACTGTCCTGCTTTTGCCTGTAGTTTTCTGCTAATACTTTTGGCTTCCAGAGTTAAACAACCAATGCAAGGAGAAATGGAGCATCTAATTAGCTTAGCTGCAAGGGTGAAAGCACTGCAAGTTTGAGTAGCTGCTAATGTAAAATAGATCTGATGGTAGAGCAACAGACTTCTCACTCATATGCATTTGAACTGGATAAGTAATTCCTTCCCCTTAAGTGGAAGAGTTAATAGTTAGCAGCCATACTACGGCCTCACTGCATATGTGATGCATCATTCAGCCTCCTACTGAAATAAGTCATTCTGGCAGTGGGATGCAAGAGCAAGAAATACTTGTTTACTCAGCTAGAACTGCTGCTGATACGTACATCATCATTCAGGGCTTGTGACTGACAGTAGCATATGACAATATGTTCACTTCATGAGAGTAAGCTATGGGCAAGCAAGGAAAATTCCCACCATTGTAAAGGAATAGGTTAAGACCCAGACTTCTCTGGACAAGATATGTCCTCACATCTCTTAGCAGGGGAAGCCTTAAACTGCATGTTTTATACAAAAAAAAGATGAAATAATGAAACGTCATCTCATTTTTTAAATAGCTTTGTTAATCAGATATGGTTCATGGATCTTGTTTTGATGAAATGGGAATTGCATAGCCAGAGCAGGAAATATATATTGGATTTTTTTTGTATAAATTTGCAATGTGTCTGAATGATAGTTGGATAAATAAAAACAAGAAAAATGCACACAAGACCCCAGAAAACAATAGAGAGAGCCTTCAAACATCTACAAAGAGTCAGCACATTTCTGGAGAAAGAATGAGGAAGTGGAGGCCAGGATGGGGGATCCAGCCCTTGTGTGTCTCCTTGTATGGCAGGCAAGGTGGACGCAAAGCACTTACTGCAACTTGTTTCCTCTGACCTGTTCCCTATGTTATAGCAGAAGCTCTCAGGGGCATCTTGTCTGAACGGTGCTGGTGCAATGGAGCCCTGGTGGGTCAGCTACCTCTAAGCACGAATTAGTGGGTTTTTTTCCAACCTCCAGTGAACCTCCTTATTTTTCTCCTGTGTTTTTTCCAAGATAACCACTGTTTCTCAACATCCTCAGCATATGAGTTTCCAATTTTGGCACTGTAAACTTTAAAATCATCAGTCAAGTTCAGACAGTTTTCAGACTTCTTAAACATTTTATTTTTTTCTATAACAACAAGGCATATAACTCTGCTTAAAAAAAAAAAATCCCTATCTGCTCTCTTCCTGTAACCTATTTGTTAATCATGTTTTGGTGGCTGACTTTTGGGCACAAACCCAAGAATTTTTCAGGCAGTCTTTAATAACCACTAATATGTCTGCATACAAAACCAGATGATTATTATTCATGTGTGGGATTACGCAGAATTCAACTTTCCAAAACTGCAATGAGCATATTCAGCTAGACAGGAAAGTAAGCTGAATTTCCATTTGGTTTACTTCTTGCTGAGCCTTCAAATTATAAAGTGAAGCAAAGCCAAAAGATTAATACAATGAAAACAAAGATTGGGAAATTAAATGACACGATGCAATTTTCTGCCTCATTGGGCTGGCACCAATAATATGCAAAGGAAAGCCTGCTTAGTGTTGGTTAGCTGCTGTATAAATGCAGGACAATCATTCTCCTTCTCAAGGGAAGGTATTTTCTTGAATCGTATAGCCATTGACTCTTCCAATTACCAGGGACCCCGTGCACAGCTTTAGGCCTATCTTTTTTATTATTATTATTCTGCTCTACTTTGCCGTATTACTGCTATTAGAGTTTACACAGGTACATGATTTTTCATTATCTCTAATATTTTAATGATAGATAAGGGGGATGCACTAAAAAGGAAGAAGGGAAACCCTGAAGCCTGCTGCCATATCTATAGTTGAATGTTAACATTTCAGAAAGTGTTACTTTGTGGAGCTTGTAATGTAGTGCTGGTAAATCATCTCTTTCAGTGAATTTTCAATGCATTACATATTCAGAATGTTGTTATGGTATTAGTGGAAATATATCATTACTTGCAACTGTTTGGGAGGATGCATTGTCCCCTAGTCCACCTCTTTGGGTCATTTTCTTATTAAAAATTAAGTTCTTGTTCTTTAGAGTTTTGAATAGTATCTGCATTTCTATTACATGACTCTAAGGCCTGTTTACTCCCATCAGGTCTAGTCTGTTTTGCTACTGAGTCTCCAAAACTGGGGAATGTAGAAGGAAGCCTTCCTTATCTATGGATGCCATAATGCCCTTGCAGGAAGAGTCTCAAGCACATTTGTGGCTCCATGCCACCCTGATGTGTTCTCGTTTGTTCCTGAGTTGTTGGCTGATGGCTAACTCTTCACATGATGCAGCATATCTGAAGAATAAACTCTGGACCGGGATTCAGGAAGGCTAGTGTTGGACCCAGCTTGAGTGCTGGCATGGTGTGTGACCCTAAGTAAGTTGCTTTTGCCTTTGTTTTATCTTCTGTTCTTGTTTGTTTGGCAGATTTAAAGTGTAAATTCTGAAGGCTGGAAAATGCCTTGCAATTCGTTGGGTTGCAGAGCATCTCTAGCTTCAAACTCTTTCTGTTGCCCTAGTTTTGTCACTTTTTTTGTGTGTGTCTCTCACAGAACGAGGAAAATGTCATGGGAGAGAAAAAAAAACTTTCTCATGGTGCCTTATATCCCACGGGGGCAGAATAAGGCATGCATGAACTAACATCATATTGTTATCCTCTAAATATGGTGTGCTTGAATCTGTACTCTTAATTTTCACTCCTGATTTTTCACTCCTGATTTCCTATTTTTAAAAAATACAGTGATATTTTTCTATGTACGGGTGCAGCATTTGCTTACAGCTGTCAGCAGGGTTTGCAGATATTCAGAGTATGTGATGGGAGTTATTAAATGTGGCTAAAATAACAGAGATGGTGAAACACGTATCTCTGATTAATCCAAATCATGAACTGTACACGGGTCTAAATTACAGAAGAACCTGAAATATTATTCTCTTTTTGCTGGTATGTGGCATTGTGACACTGAAGTTTCTTGTGAAATGTTCCAGCAACCTAAAATTATGCAGTAAAATTTTCATTGTCCTCATGTTGTATTGGTGTTTTCCACCTCTGCCCTTGCACCTTTTCTGAGATAGAATATTTCTTGTTCTTGTTGCATCAATGCTGGTAAAACTCCAGAGCTTGTTTTTGTGACATAATAAACTGAAGCAAAGATTTCAGTTCCTCTTCATTTGTCTTGGGTAGTATCTACTTAGTTATTTAAATCTGTGTTTCCACATTGGACTGCAGCTGATGCAAACTGCTTGTTTTGCAAATATTCAGAATTCCTTGGATATGTATTGCAAGTCATTATTCCAAATTAGCTTGTTGTAAATACTATGTGTGGTGAATATTATTGTGGACTGACTTGCTGCAGAGCGAGTGTGTTTCTAAGCTGAGTTACTTTGATAAAATGGCAGTAATAATCAAGCATCAGCAGGCAGTACTTTTGGTTGTGCTCAAATAAATCAGGTACCAATAGCTGCCAGGTCTCTATTAGGTGCATCACGAACTGTCGCTGCATTCTTGCTGTTCTTTTTCTTCAATACTTTACATAAATACAGCAACCCAGGAGAATTTCTTTTACCTGTGAAGTCTTTTCTGGAGAATTCCTATGCTCTTGTTTGCCTTTCCTACAGTACCACAACTTAGCACCATGGTCCTTGGACCATGGACTTTTTTCAAAATGTGAGAAAGAAATATTCTTTGGAATTATTATTTTTTACCATTCCCTTTGGACTAGTTCACATCCCACTTACAGATTTTGCACTCTTGTTAATCCAAGCATCTCAGATAGCAAGGGAAGCTGATGCTTCTGTGCCTGATATCCAGGCCTCATTAGGTATATTTAAGAAAAAAACTGTGGTATCAATATGTTGTGCTTCTCTCCCCCATTTCTGTTGGCTGCGTCATCAGTATGACAGAACATCAGTGTTGTGCTTCTGCCCCTTCTCTTTTTATGCCAAGGTACTACTGTATGAGAGAACAGCTGCTACAGGATTTTCTCTCCTAGTTTTTGTTTTCACTTTTAATTCTTTCCTTGGTGGCTTCGGATCACATGGTGATGCCTCAGTTGTGCAGATTTGTCCAGTTTGTGGAGGTTCATGCTTTAAAGCATTTTCATTTTTTCCCTTTTAGGATTAGATCAGATAACTTCTCCTTCCATCTCCTTTTCTGAGATATTATTGTAGTGCTTGTTCAGCTCTCTGTCTTTTTTTTTTCTTTTTATTGTAGCTCAGGTTTAGGCTTCATGCCCTGCACCTTGCAATTACCCTGAAGCTTTTTTGGAGGGCTTTGCTCTTGCTATAGCTTGGGCAGCTCCAGTCTGCCTATCTAATGCTTCCTCCTTGACACAGTAACAAAAGTAATGACCCTTCTGCCTTCCCCAGCAGAACAGAGTAGATGGTACCCGTTCCTATTACACTGAACACAGTCTTTGTGGGATCCTTGTAATTTGTGTGTGTGCGTATGGTACAATTTACCCTGGCTTAGCTGAGTGTGGGTCTCAAGGGCCTGTGCACTTTCAGAGCAACTCAGCATGTGCTTGTTTTTTCCTTACTTGCAGTAATCAAGCTAACCCATTCTGATGCCTCCTCCACCTTTCCAATTACACCTAATTATGCTGTGTACTGGAGTTGCTCACCCACGTTGGCCCTAATGCTACCAGCAGCCATTGCTCTGCAATGCACCACCTAACACTGCATTCAGAGACTGCTTGAGTCATCCCCATCTCTTCCAATGTGTCAGAAAACCTCAATTTCCTCTGCCTTGAGCTCTCCTTGCATGGATTCCACTGTATA
This sequence comes from Crypturellus undulatus, assembly GCA_013389825.1. Classification (NCBI taxonomy): domain Eukaryota; kingdom Metazoa; phylum Chordata; class Aves; order Tinamiformes; family Tinamidae; genus Crypturellus; species Crypturellus undulatus. The sequence continues at coordinate 1,459,082 of VWPW01000756.1, forward strand.
TTTTCAAAACTAATGATTTTTGTAGGATTTTGTCTCACTGATATATTTTCTTTCCCTTGTTGTGATTATCAGATTGTAATAGAGATTTTTGATGTTTTTTTCCCTTAACACTGTATTTCCCTGCTCTGTGCCTGCAAATGCACCCTGTATCCTGCTGGTGTCATTCTCATTCACACAGTGTTTGGAGGGATGAGGTGCCTGGGCTTTTCTTTTATTGTCTTTTCAGGATGCAGTTATTGGGACCTTGCTGTAGCTCCTTTGCGGGTTCTATTAAGATTTTTTTTTTAACTTTATTCCTTACTATCTGTTGTGGCTTTGTAGACCCTCTGCTTTGAAAGCAAGAGTGGGCTAGCGTGGACTGGTTTTGTTGTGCTTTTGTGCATCCCCACCCCAGGCTTCCTTCTGTATTGCAGGCAGGTGAGAAACAGTGCAAAACCTATTAGTTTTCCCCAAAAAACTACAGGCTGTTCTTTCTCTAGTCAGAGGCCTCTCAGTACTCCTTAGACTGACCTGAGTGAATACAACTCTTGCAATGATCTCAGGAGTTGACTTGTCAGCTAAGTTTTCTTGAAGGAGTTTCTTTGTTATCAACTTTTTACTCACTTACTAGCACACTAACCAGAGTCTGCTGTTGGATGAAAGCTCTTATGTCTTACTGGTCTTACTAGTCTTATATGGAGAACTACCTATTTTTGCAGTGGATGCTATTATCACTGTTCCAGAGCTGAGGATCCAACCATTTCCTCCGTATGTGTCAAACTTGTTAAAGCCGTCCGACCACCCAAGCAACCCAATTCCAGGAGCAGAGTAAGCCTGGACTCTAATACTTGTTTCTCTACTAAGCAGATAGTTCATTTTGTTTATGGAGTGTTAAAATGGTGGGCATAGGAAGGATGGGAGCTTTTATGTTTAAATCCCTGACATTTTAGTCATTATGATTCTGATCATGATAATTTTGAGCAAATCAAAAGTCACTTTTCTTCATGAATTGACATGTATTTAAACAATAAATTGATTTAATTTTACCAATCAAAAAGACAGGCCTGAAGTTTTACGGGGCGGGGGGGGGCGGTCAATGTAGAGGCACTGTGGCTGTTTCATGTCATTAGTTTTTCTATAGATATAATAAGTAACTACAATAAAGGCAGACACTAATAGGCGCATTCTCCACCAGCAAAACTCATTCATGGTCAGCTATGTAAAGGGGGATGGGTCTTATCTTTAGAAGGACTAGTCTTGTTATGTCTGTAACTAGACCATATAGGCATGGGGAGTCACTAACAACTGAGAGTGCAGAAAGCTGGGAGAAGCCATGCCTCAAATCCTATGGATGCAGTATTGAAAATGCTGCTCTCTTCCTTTTGGATTAGCAGATATAAACACATTCCTGAAATAAGGGCAGTCAATTTCTTCTTAAATGGTTGGTTTTGGTCTTGTACTCAGTTCTCCTTCCTTTAAACCCAAGATCCCCATTAGCTACTCTGGAACAGAGATGTGGAAGTATGTGTTATGTGGGAACTGCATAATAGCATGCTAAATGTGGGTCTCCCTCCATCTCTCTCTTGTTGAAGATATTCTTTCTTTTTTTTTTAATGTCTCTGAAAAAAAGAGTCCAGCCGTGGGAATGTGCACATGACTCATTCCTCCAGGAGAAAGAAAATCAGAGTTTGACTTTATCTCCAAGATCTGAACATGCCTACAGGATGCAGACTTCCACGAGGGCTTAGGACTTTTGTGGAGAAATGGTTTGCATCAGCTCAGTGACACTAGAGTTTGTGTTTTTGAGTAAGTGAAATAAAATAGCTGTGGCTTGGGAACTCTAGTTAGGATTGACAATGGCTGTAAGAAATACCTTTTGGGTCAAATCGCCTAAAATTCAGGGAGGTCACTCAGATGCCTCTGTAGATGTAACCTCTTGTCTTATCTTTCCCCTAAGCTAGAGAGTTCCAGAATGCCTTACTAGCATTTCAGACTCCCCTAAAATCTTGGTGTGGCTGGTGATCTTTGCAGGACTGTGCTATACTGCAGCTAATTGCACACCAGTCAATTGGCTGTGCTCAGATAAACAGGTGAGTGGGGCAACAACCACTTCAGACTCCTGCAATCAGAGTTTATTAGAGGTTTGAGCAAGCATGACTGATTAAGAAGTGCGGGCACGGCTGCAACAGAGTCCTTTGTCTGAAAGCAGAGAGCAACTGCTGCTATTTAATGTCCTGTGCTCTTTTAAACGTCTTCTATTCTCTCTGTCTCTCTCTCCATTAAAATGAACCCACCATCCCATACTTTCTTCTGAACCATAATTATAAAGAACTTAGTATTCAGAGTATGGTAAATTTATTTTTCATAGATCTTCTTAATTCCTTATGGATCAGCTATTTTCCAAATTGTGATTTCTTTGTTACTCTGAAATATTCATCAACCAATAGGAGTGACTGAGGATTTGCCTTGTTCTCTATGCCGTGGCCTGCAGGACACCAGCAAAAAATAGATAAATGAATATATAGAACAAGAAGTTTTGCTAAAATAAGGTTTTTTTTTTTTATGTTTCAGAGCTGATCCTAACAAAGTTCGCTCTGTCTACAGCAGATGGTTGGTGCTTGTTAGCAATTATTTTAGATATACATGTTTACCTATGCATTTCTGAACTCTATATATCAGTCTGAAATCTTTTTTTTTTTTTTTTAATGAGTGCTAGCATTCTGGTTGGATGAAAACAGGTATCTTTTGCCCTGGGATGTATAGAGAGGTAATCCTGCAAGGGTTATGACTGGATAATTCTTTTCCCTGATTAATTCTGTCAATTGAGGTATCATTGCTTCTCTTTAGCTGGTTCTAATACCTTATAGTGGGAATGAATTTGGTAAAGCTGCATGTTTTCAGTGATGTCATTTGACATTTCTATTTCACTAGGTGAAATGTCTGATTGTGCTTTGCCAAAGTCAAAGCAGATCCAACTGGGTGAGAGCAAAAAACAGTGCAAACTGGAGTGACTGGAATCTGATTGTAGGAAAGGAATGTTGCAGAACTTTAGAATGATCTTTATTGTATCTGGAAAACAATAAAGAAATCATTTAGTCCATTTTAACTACAGATATGGCTTTATCTTCAATGACCAAGGCAGCCTCAATTTATATGCAAAGATATTCAGTAATTACTCTGGATGTAAATATGCTTTGAGGCTTCTGACAGAGACTGACACTGACTTGTGCATGTTCTTTGTTTCCCTAAGATAACTATAATAATATCTTAACATAAAATCCCCATATCACTCACTTTGCCCAAAGCTCTTATTTTTTCTAAAAAAAGGTGAAAAAAAAATGAATGGAATAAGCCTGTCCTGAATCTTAATGGTTTTCTGACGAGGTAAACAATGACTCTTAATTAGAAGCTAAAATTTTTAATTAAGATGATTCTTCAGTAATTATCTCAGTTGTCTGCTTCACTGGATTTTAATGAAAAAGATTGATTAGTTATAAAACCAGTAGCATAATTAAACATTCAGGGTCTACGTTGGTTATTGAGGTGAAAGCAATGTGATTAACTTCAAAGTGCATTTTTCAACAAATGATGTGAGACAGTGAATCCCACTTCAGGTGTCAGACTAGTCTATCCCAAATTACACCCCCTTCCCCTGCCTGCCCATGATTCACAAAGCCAATATGCAGGTACATAATTTTTGAGTAATAGCTAAGTTGAAAGACTGATTATAATGGCACTTTTGTAAGTAAGGCAGTCAAAGTGGTTATGACCGTATGTCATGGGTCTAAGTAAATGGACTGGAGCTTGTTGCAGAAGATTTCGGAACCTAGATTATTTTTTTGTTCTGATGAATGATGTTCAGCATATTTAATTACACATGAACCTTGAACATACTAAAGAAACTGGAGAAAGATACTTTTTGGTTTCTATTACTTTACAAGAGAGTGCCAATCCAAAATTTAATTTCTGCCTCTTCCTCTCACCAAGTAGCCGCTCACTTTATGATCAGTATCACTGAAACCATGAGTAAAAGTTTACCTAAGTGCAAAATTTGTTCCGAAGAACAGATGGATGATGCATTTTCTGATTGATTTTATAGCTCTGCTAGACACAGAAAAAATGTATTTAGTTAATCACAACTAAACCTTGTAGCTTAGTCTCACTGTGGTAATGGGAAAATTAGGGACATTTTGACATCACAGCTAAAAATAAAGATGTCTGAACTGAGAAAAATGATCTTATGGAAATTCCAAACCCAGACTTTCAAAATTCAGTGTAGTTCTAGTCAGGAAAAAAGCAGAAACTATGAACATGTAGGGAAGGCAGAATTTGCTTTAGGAAGCAGAATTCACAAGCTGTATCTGGAATGAAGGGAGTTTCCCAAAGTCTTTCTTATGTATTGGTCTTTATTGGGAATTGTGCAACAGTGTTATGCTTCTTGCCAGTTGGCAGTAAAAGGAAGTGGTAGAAATGCCAAAAGGATCTCATTCAATGAAAGATTACCTTGTATTCATTCATATTCTGGATCATGTTCCTCAGTGTGAAGTCAAAAGATGTTTTTCTGCAATTCACCAGTGCACCACAGAACAGACTTTGAATCAGATGATTAATTCTCTTATTTATTTTTTTTCACTGCATCAGCCCACATCAATTACTGTTCACCTTATTTTTTTTTCCAAGTTTCTCAGCTTGTAGAAGTGAGTAGATTACACTTCATACTTTTCCCATTAATTGTTGGAATATTCCTCTCAGTGCTGACAAAGTTAATCATTAGTCACATTAGCAGAAGGGTGTACCACTTCTTTCTGTTGATTGCACTGACCATCAGAGCTAATGTGAAAAGAGCACGATGAAAGAGCTGGTGTTTTTATGACTCCTTGCACTTGGTCTTCTGTGACACACAGTAATAGTCAAAGTCATCTCCTCGATTACATGATTCTAACCCAACAAGTAATAGTTTACATAATAGAAATTCTTCCTTGTCCATGCTGTTCTCCATCCTTGAAAATGCACCTTTATAGGATTTTTGTTAGATTCTGTGTTTCTATAGTGTTCCCAAATGGAAGAGGACCTGAAAAAAATGCCCGGCTATAGTATTCATATGGAAACAATGGGAAATCCTGCAAGAAAAATTCTTTTTCTTAATCTCCAAATAGTCCAGTGAATAAATCTCAACTACAGCTTTCCTTGTTGTAGTTGGATAAGAATCCCCCCACCACAGGGGATCACATATACTGATAAGTTTATGTACTTTCTATTAGAGATATGAAGCGTTGGATTTGAAGGTCTTCTGTATTTATTTAGTAAACAAATCTGAGATCACAGAAGACGTGGGAAAAACCTGCATGTTTTTTTCTGAAGAATGATATAGACCTGACTTCACTACCAGTGTCCACAACAGGGAAAATTTAATTTAGTGGAGAATGTTGCTTTAATCAGCTAGTCTATTTATTGCATGAGGTACCCCTTCAAACAGCTAGAGGTAGTAGAATATGCAACGCAGTGCTGATGGATAATGTTTCCTTTTCTGCATTTTTGGAGCACAGTCAGACTGACTGTGTTAACTTTCTCCTGCATAATCAAACAGACTCTTCCAGTCCAAAATTTAAAGGCATTTCTTCACAGACACCATTTCATTGCTCACTTATGGTCACAATATTACAATATTAGTAGAAATACAGATTTTCAATGAATGTTGCGACCACTACACCTCTGAGAGTTGAACAGACTGTGGTGTGCTATAAAGTTTGAGCCTACAAATACAAGGATCAAATATGAGGCTAGAAACAAAATTCAATATTTAGACATGTTGTCTTCACATTTTGTGTTGAAGAGTGTGTTGTACACTTAAAAAACGTCAGGGAGCAGTTTTGTATATACCAAATTAATCAGGATCCAGAATGTGTTGTTGCCCAGCTTCCTGGAACCCATTTGTCACTGTGGTCTTTTGAAATCAATTGAAATGTATCTTTTCCTCCTGCTAACTGACATGATAGATTAGTAATAATCAAACACCATTTGTGCAATGTCAGTCTAGCTTTTCTGTCATGAGTGATTGAATATCCTTTAAATAGCATTGCGGAATTACTCCTGAATTGAAATCTAATGAGAAAACTTTATAAATGGACTAAAGTCATGTTTCCAGTTCCCAGTTGTGCACTCAGTGCAGGCACACCTTGCTTTATATTTGCGCTTTGCAAGAGTTGTCTAATAGGCTAATGCAGCAAACTGTCAAGTGAAACACAAAGAACACACGCAGTATTTTAATTAATCTTTAATGATTCTTTTCTGATCGGGCTTGAAATCCTCTCTGTGCAAGTGATTATAGTTAATTCTCTAGCTGTAACAAGATCATTTGATAATAACGCTGATAAAGAAAAGCAATTATTTTACATCATCAGCTTAATATCAGTAATGACTATTGCCTTACCATTCAGGCTTTTTGCTAATGTATTTATACAGTATAAATTCAATCTTAATTTTCATAGCCATGGAATAAAAATAAACATAAAGAGGAAGTTTCCTGAGGGAGAGGAATTGTCAATGTTTGGTTCCTCTTTTTGCCTCACAATAACTGATTGGAAGAAAAGTGTTCATATTCATAATTATCTTGGTCATTATATTGCTAGTAAGAAGAAATTCTTCTTGTTCAGTCTGGTCTGATTAACTCATAAAACTGTTTATCTTTGGCCATGTGTTCAGGTTCGTGGAGAGAAATAGTATATTTGTGGAGCTTCTCTGCCTCAAAGTTCGTGCAGGGCTGCATATTGTCCATGAACTAGGAAACAGCTTCAACAATTTTGATGGGCTATATATTGGATAAGAGGCATAAGAGGATAAGGCAGAGGTGCCCCTCACAGGCAGTGTGGTCAACATGTGCATTGATCTTCTTTCATGATGGTTCATCATGATTGGAAAGGGACAGTTTGGATTCCAGCTCTGAATCCACCGACTTGAAGATGTCCCTTTTAAAGTTGAACTATTGAGTGATCTTCCTCCTTTCACCTATATGTATATTGAGATATATGTAACCATAGCAACTGTGGCTGGAAAGAACAGAGTTTTTGAATTGACTTCCAAATAAGAAAAATGAAGCTTGAGTGTAGATGATATTGCCCATGGAAGGGTGATGGATAGAAATAAAATGTATTTATGGCTAAACTTTCTCAAACTAAAAAGAAAAACCTCCAAAAAATGAAATAATAGATTCTCTTGTTAAACGGGCACTTTTACAACTCATTAACATTTCAGCTTTAGCTCCAGGCAAACTATTATGTTTTTGTAGCACTCGTTATCTAATGTAGTTTACTCAGAGTAATTATCCTTAGATGCAAAGCCTGACTCAGCAGATGCATTTTTATGTCAGTAGGGCCAACAGAATTGATCGCAGTGATCACTGGCCGTGTGGCTGAGGGATTTAAACAAGGACTCCTCCAGCTGCAATCTCCCTCCTGCTCTGAACCCCTCTGCCAGGGCCTGAACAAGTCCAAGTCCATGACTGCAGAGGGATTCTCTACATCTGCTTTTGGGTACCTGACCTCCACCCAGAAAGAGTTTTCAAAATAATGAAATAGCGACATGTCCAGCTGACTTGGGCATGTCTCTGCCATGCAGGACAAATGGGTTTTATTAAGGTTAAGGACCATTAACAACCTGCAGTTGGAGGCTTTTGGGAACAGAAAATCAGGACATCTAAAACCATTCAGATGATACTTTTAGGAATTCAAACTGCACTCTCTGGAATAAAGCTGACAGATACTTTTCTCCCCAATTTATTGTACACGTCATATTGATACGATGCTTCTTGAAAATAAAGAGTTAGTAAGCTAAAGTGCTCTGCTTTTCTGTGTCAACAATTTGAGATGATCTTTGAGATAATGATTAGGTGAATTAAACTTAAAAAGGTTACATGCGTGCAATACAGTCATGCTCCTTATTTAGAAAACCTTTTTTTTCAAGGAACAAATGAATCTTGTTCTTTCTCCTTTGAGAAAGTAAACAAGCACATAAGTAAAAAGGATGTTGTTTCCTAAGCTTCCTAAGCTGTCAGAAACTATTTTAATAAATTAATATGTGCAGATATATCACATGCTCTTTTCCACATCTTGGAAATCAAGCACATTTAGAAGATTTAGTTAGCTTTAGTGCAAGTTTGCTGTTTTAGTAGGAGTAATGACGTTTTGAGAAACATTACTCTGGGGCCCCAATTTGGTGGAAGGAAGACAACACATCAAAATATGTGGGGATTAGGCAGTGAGCCAGGCTCATCCTCATGATACCTACTGTTTTGGTTTGGAGATACTGAAATGTAGGACAGGCAAACTGAACTAGGGTAATCACTGCTGCATGGCTTAGGGACTAGAGCAGCTGAGGAGAGGAATGGGTTATGGTAACATCAGAGCTGTTAAGGCTGAAGGGAAGAAAAGAGGAAGACTTTATAGGGAAAGATAATGTTTTCTATTTAGTCAGCTAGTACAAGTAAGAGGTAAACATACAATATAAACTCATTTAATCAAATGTAAATTAGGGTCTCAGTAAATGGAAGGCTCAGTAATAAACTGCTGGGTCAGGGGCTGGACAGACCAGGCACCTGAAAGGAGCTTCTCAGTTTTCACTAATAGTCCATCCTTGGTGTCAAGGTCTGTCAGAAAAGGAAATGTTTCCTAGTAAAGGTATCCAGAGGAGATGATTATCTTTTCTCCTCTTTGGATAGGAAGTTAAGATGTTGATGCTTGTTTATGGTAAAAGGAATTCCCATAAGCACCTGTCAAGAAGGCCAACTTAATCTAAACTCAATCAACCATTATTTTGCCAATTGTTTAAAATCTTGTAGTCAGATACAATGTACTTTAGCATTTGGTGATGGCTGAAGCCTCTACTTAATTTCAGTAAGTCTCAAAGAGAAAGGTGATTTTCAATAGACATAATTATTTTATAGTGTGCCACGAAGGCTTGGCTTTACCCCATTTTTTTGGTCTTTAGCCAAAGTTCTTTGTGTAGAAGCATAGTCTTCCACAACTACTTCAAATTTGGCAGTGGCACAGGAGCACCTCCCTCGGGAAATTCCAGTCTTTTAAGCCATTTGTTACAGAGACTCAAGTCAGAGATGATCCCTAACATGAGTTAGGTGCAAAATGTTAAAAATCGGAAAAGTTAGATCAGTATGGGCCTGAACACATATGTGGTCCTCTAATGTTAAATACATACATCTACTTGATTGCTGTTGTCAACATTTAAAACCAAAGGCATTCAGTATTCACCTAAGCAGTGAATGGCAGTGCTGAATTTTGTATATAAAACTAGAATAATTTTGTGATTATTCTTCAAAGAAGTGAGTTGTGCCATCAAAAGTTATTTTATGATAGCCAGAAGTACTGTACCATGGTGGTAGTAGGAAAGCACTGGTTGAAACAAAGTTCCCCAATTATATTTAAAAGACTCTAATTGTCATTAATTGTCTAGTGATGATGGTAGGAAGTACATTGAACTCTCTTCTGTAATGACAGCACTATATACAGTCTTTTATATTAAGGAAACAAGACTAAAATTAACAAAGGTAATGAGAAAAAGTCTTTAGGTTCTCTATACAGAATAGAAATCATGACTAATGGTTAGATATCATGAAAAGAGCCATTTTAATTATAGCAAAGCACCCAAATGTGAAACATGAAGCTCCTTGCTCTGTCTGTTCTGTAGTTCTTGTCCAAGGGCACAGGGGAACTGTGTGGTTAGGGAAAATAATTTGTTTTGCTTAGGAATAATTCTAAAATAAATGAAAGAATCTACAGAAGGAGTCAAGTGTTAGGTCTTTTGAGCATAGCAGCAGGTGTTCTAATTTCAGAAAATATAATCTTTTAGAATTCAAAAGCAATCAAAATGCTTCCAGAGGAAATGGAAACTTCTGAGTTAAATGATGTGGGAAGAGGATAAATCTCCAGCACATGATACATTGTCTGTAGCACTCAAACACCTTATTTAAGTATCTTTAAAAATGGACCTTTTAAGTTTTATTCATTCAATCTTCAGATATTTTGTTAAAATCTGGTCATATCTTGGCTACTATTCGGCTGTTGCTCAGAAAGGTGTAAGGCAGAACTGGACCTGTTTCACTTCTGGGCTCACTGGGGGTGCCTCAATCCAGTCTGCCCTTCTCACTCAGTTCCCCATTAGCAGAAACCAGCAGAAAGAGAAAGATGCAATAGAAACCTGGCAGAAATGCATGAACACAGTCTGAGCTGTGTTGCAATTGTAGGCAATATGAGTTCACTTAGTGGAAAGCTGTTTTTCACTGGGTATTTTAGGAAAATTGATAGATAGGAATAAATTTAAGTTGTTGATGATCACTTTAATTTTATTTGTTCAGAGCCTTATATTACAGACCCTTAAACCATCTAAGAAATGACACAATATGCTGCTAATAAATACAGTAACTGATTTTTGGAGAGAATTAAAAGTCAGCCATACTGGAGCCATGAATGAAAAAAAAAATGACACTGTTTTCATAAGGTTAAAACCTGCTCTCGCACTGCACTCTTTCCATTATTGACTACAATGTGCTGATGCAAATAGTTGTGCTGATATATTTAGAATAATAGGCCATAGGATTGAAAAGGCATACTAGATAAGAAATCAATAGGAACATTTACTTTTATTGTTCATGTCCTTAATATTTAGGAGTCAGAAAAATGGTTACAACGGTACCAATTCCAGTAGTGTAAGGTATGTTATCATGGATGACGTTTATTAACATATTATTTTTTGTTCTTCAAGAGAATGAATGAGAGAATAAACATTGATTTAAAATTTGAATAACTGAGACAATAGATTAAAGCAGGACAAATGCTATTGAACTGATCATTGCAAGGGCTCATTCCAGAAGGCTTTAATTCTTGAAACAAAAAGATTCCAAAGCTGCTGTTCAGCAGAAAAGGCTGGAAAAAGCTTCTGGTTTTATGCTAAGATGATCCAGATAGCTGAACATACATTGTGGGATACCTACAGACTCTGCTAGGAAACCAGAAAGGTTTACTGAATATTCTTGTTCCTGAAATGTCCAGCTGGGTAGTGGAATTACCAGTATAAATGTGTCAAATGTCGTGCCAATAACTTATTACTGTCTGAGCGTTGTAAAATGCTGAACCAATCCAAAGAAGTAAGACTATATAGGTGCTTATGGTGATCAAGAAGGGGACTAGGTTGACTGTGTCTGCTGCCAGGAAGAACCTTTAGCTCTGCTATCAGCTACATTGCAATGGACACTCAATGGTGGAGGCACGTATGATACTATACCATACAATAACCATACCACACCACACCACATCAACAGTCAGACCTTATTTTGGATGGTCGCCACTTTTATCCTAACAGGGCCATCAGAGAAGATTTTAGGCTTGTGGTTTGTAGCTGGCAGTGTATTTGCATCAGTAACCAATGACCGAACCATAAAAAGTAATGGGAAGAGTAGCTGCCACTGTGTGATTTAAAACCCTCTAAGTAGAACAGGAGATAAGGAAGCCAAAGGAGGTGTCCTGGGAAAGATAAAGGCAAGGATGTCGCAGCTGAGGCAGGAAAAGCAATGACTGAAGTAGGCAGAAGTCTTACCAGACTCAGACAAAGAACTGGAAACTGCAAGAGGTGACAAGAACAAAGAGCCTGAGATCACTTTGAATTTAAAGGAGGATTCCTTCTTCAAGGATTTCTTAAGTATAGTATCTTCAGTATCCTAAGGCTGTCCAGATGTCTGACCAAAAGACTAGTGAGATTTTGTTAATGGGGATTACAAATCACTGCCTTGTTTTGCTCAGTTGTAAAGGTATTGAATAGAGCTTGTCTGTCAGGGGATGGACTGTCTGTCAGGGGTCTTTTTCAAATGTTGATGGCTTCACTGCCCTGGTGGTTTATCTACAAGCCAGCAGTGCTTGTAGATCTGCAACTCCTTTCTGAAAGCTGAGTATTAGAACAAAATGATAGCAAGTCTTATAGCTGAGTTACAGTGTTTTAATATGTTTAAAGCTACATTTAATATTATGTTTACTCCGGTTATTAAAATATATTGAGAAATCTAGCACACCAAGAGCTGTTGCGTAAGGCTTACTTTGGTTTATAAATTGAATGCATCTGATTAGAGAGCTGTGAAATTTCTCAATACTTTCTGGATATATGAATAAATAAAATTCCATCAAATATAAGTGCCTAGATTTTCAGGACTTGCACTTCTTGACCACTGAGGTTCAATTCAAGGTGTAACTACTATGGAGATCTGTGATGCAGGCGTGTTCTCAGGTAGTGTTTTCCTTGAGGTGGCACTTAATACACAAGAATAACTTCCAGTGTGTAGTTAATGATGTGTGGTTAATAGTCAGAATACTTGAACAATTAATTGATTGTTTCCAGAATCATTACCTTTAATTACACAACTGCATACGTCTTGCATCTTCTATCTCCAGAGAAATATTGTCATCCTGGTACCTTGTTAAATGACTAAATACAGTGGGCAGGATTATGTCCCTAAAAGACACACAGTCTGGAAGTGGAAACCTGGTGTAAACACCAATATTTATTTATTAATGTATTTATTTATACAAAATTCCTATTTATTGGCGATAGTGGAAATGGGAGATTTTGCAAAGTGACCTTTGAATTATTTTTCAGGGGTTGAGGGTTGACTCCTTTAGGAGTTGATGGTGATGTCAGATGTTGCTTACATACATTTTACAGAGCATTTTTGCAAAAACCCTAATGGCCTGTTAATAAATGGCTGAATATTGCTTTTTTTGCTCACAGCCTCTCTCTCTCCCACGTCTCCTTTGATTTACACCAAGTGTTTCAGCACCCATAGGGTTGTGCAGTTAATATGACCACACTGGCAAGCTGTGAGACTCTGGGCACAAGAGTGGCTTTAAGACTGCTGGGCATGCCAGCTGCCTTTTGCTCGGGCCACATGGAGGCAAAAATCACATGGTGTTTATCTATAAGGGCAGATCTGTATTTGTTTGCATCCCCTGCCCTTGTATTTGTTAGCAGAGTCTACATGATTTCTACTTGTTTGGGATGTAACCCACAGGCAATTTTCTACTGTTTCGGCTCCAGCTAAAGCCGGGTTTGTCTGTCTATTTTTATGCTTTTCACTTAGTCTGAAAGGAGGGCAGCTGGCATGCACAAAAACTCAAAAATGGACTGTTTACTCAAATTTCAGCTTATATAGTGGCTATAGAGCACGTGAAAACCCTAATGTGTGAAATCCACCTTCCTCACACATTTTGGGATAGGTAGTGGTAGTTAAAACACATGTGATAAGAGTAATGCAATCAAAGCCTAACCTTTATACCAGTGCCAAAAGTATACTTTAAAGTTATAAGGGTGTAATGGATTTGACTCTGTCAGATGTCTTTGATGATTTTTTTTTTCACATAGATCTAATCCTATTGCGTGCTGTCACTAGAAGAAACAACTCTTCTTAAATGAAAACATAATATAGTCACCTCAGATTGGTCTAGATTAGAATTGGTCATTGAAAGAATCAAAGCTCAAAGATTCACTGAGAAGCAGAAAAAATTGCTTTCTCTCTCTGGCTCGGTAATAACCATAGCACTGAGACAAGGAGATAAGAGCATAAGATTTTTTTTAATGTTCCACTGCCTCTGACCTACCCAAACAGGACTATACATTTACACCTAATAGACATTTCTTAATTTGCTTGTAACAGCGATTTGGGTGAATGGTGATGGAGATGGTAATTAGAGGCCAGCAGAATTAGCGGATGTGTCTGGAAGATAAGAGCGATGTTGCTTCCTTCGGGAGAGTGCAAGTCGCTTGCTGCTGCAACGGGCCCCTGACGGGAGCTGCTACATGAGTGCGTGTGTTGTCCTATGGATCAGCCTGGCAGCGCTGGGCTCTGCTCTGCTGAGCGCTAAGGGGGCCTCTGAGGGGCTGAAACCATACCTGTTACTGTCTATTTTTCCACTCAAGGGGAAACCTTTAAATAGAGGGATGTAGCTGGTCTAGTCGCAGGTTTCCTTGCTGGAAGGGCATATCCTGATATTTGGCCCACCGATGAATCATGCCAAAGTGATGGCAATCAAATTAAGTGTACAATATCATTAGCCAAATCACGATGGCTACAGAGCATCTCTTGGGTCAAGAGCCGCAATCTGAAACCCAAGAAGCCTTACAAAGTACTTGGCTCCTCTCAGTGACCGAAGACCAGCACTTCAGTTGTGTTCTTACAGTAATTATTAAGATCGGACTTTCTCAGACAGCATTGAAACAGCACTGAGAAGCTAAAGTGGAAAATTATTGTAGTATTAATAATACAAAGTGATTAGAGGAGATTGGACAAACTTATTTCTGTTTTATTGTGTACTGTCACACATATGAATGACAATCTCTGAAAAGACACTGGGATGATCTTATTATTAGCATCATAACCAGTTATACTGATTCTCTTCCCTTCCCCCTCTTTCTGAAAGATATTTACTGATATCAATTTTGACACTTTCCATCTTAGTTCTTTGTAGGCCATTTTAGAACAAAACTTTTTAATTTGTGAAATTATGGTGACTGGCATGGACAGGTACTCAGAGACGCACAAAGAATAAGACTTTATGCCCTGATCGATCAATTGTTCTTTCTATCTATCTATCTATCTATCTATCTATCTATCTATCTATCTATCCATCCATCCATCCATATATATATCCATCTCATCTATCTCATGCAGTTTTATGTAGACATGGGACACTCAGAAGGAAACAGAGATCATCATATGCTGAGGGATATAAAAAATGTTTGCGGATGTGCAGTACTCTTTTTTAATAAATCCCTGGTATTTCCTAGTCCTACTTGCCTGCCAAGAGAAATTGGATCAGATGTCAGTTTCTCGGTTATTTGAATTATTTTATTATCCACCAAAGAAGTATTTGGCAATGTTGGTAAGCAGAAAAATAATGAAATGAGCTAGAAAAGTTTAATAAACATAAATAAATCCTGAAAAAAACAGCTTAAGATTTTTGATCCTTGGACGACCTTTTGATTGCTTGCATTATTCACTGCTGTGTGGAAATATGTGTTGCAGAAAACAGACTGGCAGAGGGAGCTGGGGAATAACAGGTGGTATAAATAAAATGAGAAAAACAGAAAGGGGCAAAATTGGGCTTGGGGACTTGAGCTACAGCAAAAGGTTTTTCTTCACTCATGTTTGGCAAACGTATCAGTTGAGAAACAGGTGCTTGGCTGCATTATTCCCTACTGCTCACGAAAACTATCTGTTTTTAAGGATGAATAAAAGCCTGGGCCTAAATCTGGTTCTCTGGGCGCTCTTGCCCTGCAGCACGGTTCTCCGAAGTGGGATCCCTCTTACACCCTGTCCCCTGGACCCTGCTGCTCAATGCCTGCTGCAAGAAGGCTATTTCAAAATAAAATGCTGTGTTTTGTGAAGGTTTGGCCTTCTAAAATGCTTTTTGAGTAGGTTTGGCCTTCTAAAAAGCTTTAGTCATACCAAAACAGAATCATGCTTTCTTTCAAACAAGAAAAAACTTGCAAAATGTCTGTTACTCATAACTGTGGCTAGAGGCCGAAATCTCATGACCTGAGGGTCTTACTTGCAGTCTGTCCCTTCAACAAAGTCCTTGCCTAGCAGTCAACAAATGTTAATTTTTGCCAACATGTTGTTATTGATGATAAAATTATACTTTTTTTTTTTTTTTTTTGCATTCAGAGGACTGAACCAGCTTTTGCTAGTGCAGGTTGGCCCAGAAAAATTTGCTTTGTAGGAATACTTGTGAATCCAGGGCTCTGATCAGAGCCTTAAAATCATTACTATCTAATAATTATCAGACAAAAGGTGACATTGGTGCAAAAGTTGTTTAACTTTTCTTGCATGCTGTTTTCCACAGACTTGAAAATGATAGTCTCCTTGTGCCAGCTCATTCCTCCCCTCGCCTGCCTCAAGGAAAAGCTGATTTGATATTTTGTAAGAGCAACACATATTGACAAACGGAGACCACAATCTTCTTTATTAATGACTGTAAGGTTGTGGTGTGAATATTTGTCTCAGTCTTCAATGCTCCTCAAATGTATTCCTGCATGGCAAGCCTAGAACTGCAGTAATTCTGTTTTCTATTATATTGTAAATTGACCTTCTGCAATAAAAAGGGAGCACAGGAGGACAGCCTGGATAGTATTGCAGTTGGATTTCTCAGGGACTTGATGATTCCCACCTTTGGACCTTGTGAATTTTGCAGCTAATATAGAAATAATAAATACTTTGTGCAGCTAAAGTTCAGGGTAGTTTAGATGAAAACTAAAAGGGGACTGTGACAAATTGTAGCTGAATTTTAAATGAATATAAAACTATTATAACCGCTGATGTCTTGAATCCTAAGTTCTATATTAAGGTCAAGATAATGGCTTAGTGTTTTATGAGGCTTTGTAGTCATAGCGGCACCATCTCTTTAATCTTAACTTCGCCTTGAGCCAAAATAAATCTCAAATGTTGTAAACTGTATTGTAACATAACTGCTTTGTTCAGGCATCATCGTTTTTTCTAAATGTCACTAATGTCTTGCTGTGGCAAAACAAGAAAGGAAATCTTACTCCTTCTCTTGAAATGGCAAACCTGAAACTATTGTAGCATTTCTGTGTGAACTGAATCTTTATTTTTGAACATCTTATCCCTGGTGTTTTGAACTGCTTTGTTTATTTTCACCAGTGCATAACTCAGCTTCAAAATACTAAGAGAGTTTAGTGCCATTTTCAGTGGCATACTTTAAATGTGCGCAACTTATTTGTTTAAATATCTGCCACATCCCCAGATGTATCTGCATAAATCAAAATAGGGCCTTTGGAGAGCCTGTTTGAACGCTTAAAAATCTCTGCTCAGGTCATGTAGAAGGAGAGAAGGTAGTAAGTCAGATATAGATTTTATGTAGCACATGTGCCAGCCCTGAGCTTTAGCTGCTTGAGTTAAAAAAAAAACAAAAGACAGTGTCAGACATACAACATATCATGTCCGGAGTTTGTCAGAGGAGACTTCTTATAGATAGTATTGCCTCTCTAATTTTCCTCAACACTGTGCTCCTCAATATATATATATATATATATGTATATNGCACTGTGCTCCTCAGGTTCTTTTCCATACCATTTTTTTCTAGTTCATTATATATATATATATATATATATATATGTATGTATGTATGTTTTTTTTTTTTTTTGCATTGACAGGTACTTATTCAACATCTGTTCCTTGTTTTCAGGATTATAAAAATTAGGAGACAATCTGGAACTGCAGATAAACTCTTTTGCAGTCAACTGTGACTGAATTTATAATCTCATGCAGCATCCTGTAATGAGAAATAGGGTCAGCCTCGGGTTAGCATGCACAGCAGCTGATTTGCATGTCTCCATCCGTCCATGGAAAATGCCAGAAACAAAGAACAGGGATGGAAATAGCTGATGGTTCTTTACTGATGGAAAACAAACAGCAAGTGATGTTCAACAGTGGTCTTAGTCTGTTATTTTATGGATGCATTATTTGGCCAATAAAATGACAATGATGGCAATAAAATAACCTCTAGCTGTTTTGAGTTTCTGCCTAGTTAAACCATACAGCTGAAAAGAATGTGAATCTGAAAAAAAAAAAAACTTGCCATTTCTTTCTGATGAAAACAGTTGTGCATTAGCAGGAGGAGTGACGGGAAATGGATTTCTAGCACCTGCAAGCAGGCTGCAGGTATGAGAAGCAGTGCAAAATTGCCCATGGTTTAGCTGGTGCTCACCTGTCTGACTAGCAAGCTAAGCTCATGTCACTGCTTTTGCAGTATGAGTACCTAGACAGAAAGGTTGAGGGAACATTTTTGCCCATGCCACAACTCCTTGCAGCACCATGTGCAAAGGAAACCTATGCAGTGCCATTTCTGAAATTCTGTCTCTCTGGAACTGCGTAATTTCTGCGTGAGTTTCCCCTGCAACACAGCATTTTGTTACTAGCCCTTTGGCTACTCCCGCTTGCCCCAAGGACTACTGGTGGTCAGCAGCAGCAGCACAGACTGTGAATGACCTCACTCTGCTTGGCCATAACAGGAGGGCTGTTGAGAAGAGTCGGTTCAGATGAGACTGCTTTTGCTTTAGCTACCTAGAAGCTCCGTCTATGATCTTAATCGTTCTGGCTGCCTTCATAACCGGTGCAGAGAGTCACTGCCAGGGGATGATTCATTTTGTCTCAGGAAAGTTTTTCTGAGATAGAGGAGATGAATCATCCTTTGCAAGCCTCAACCCCCTCTCCATCGGGCAAAATTAGCTCCTATGTCTGCTTTCTGCTGGGCAAAACCACTACTATCTGTGAGTATCCATTTCTGTTAGGTAGTGCCCAGGGAACATTTTGCTGTGGTCATTCAGAACTGAGATCCCTAGATTGTCTCATGTGTTTGTAACTTGTCACAGGTTGAGAGGAAAAGTTCTCCTTCCTGCTTGGTTGTGCACAAGGCAAAACTTGAAAGGACAAGAATCATTCAGCCAGTGTGAACATCTGCAAAAGCAAGTGTAAAATGTGCTTTCTGCCAAGAGCTATGCAAATACAACATGATTGTTCCAGCATTCAGCTGAACCAAATGTAAAGGGAACATAGACTTTCTGGCTCTTTATCCCTGTGCAAAGTAAAATATTCTTACTGTTTCTTTTTCTACCTCCGTGAGCATGCCCATGGTATCTTCAGCGCATATACTTTTACAGGATTATCATTTCACTAAAAGGTTGCAAGGGGAAATAATTTATGTTTCTCTACCATGTGGGGAACCCAACTAATAAATAAGCTACTTCTTAACATTTTTAAATTACAGAGATTGTTCATCTCTTCCTTCCTATGCCTAATTATTAAGTGTAACCATTTGCACTATCTTTTATTACTTGCAACACCGAACAAAATTGTTTTGCCAAAAGTCATTTGTTTTTAAGTAGCTTGATTTTTTTAAAATATTGTGTCCCAGTAAGTAAGCTTATTTCTTTTACTGAAGCTATTTTTATGTTAAACAGTCCTTGGAATTTAATAGCTAATGCAAATCAATATTTTCTAAATAATTGCTGTCTGCATTAGAGTGCCTAAAATTGCCACCAAAAAGTCTTAAAAATATGAACCAGACATTTTATGAAAGAATATTATTTTAAAGGACAGCACAGTCATCTCTCTGGTGTTGAATTGATTGAGTGATATCTGTATGCCGTTTCCTGAGTAATCTTACATATTTACAGTGAAATAAAATAATAGTCGGTGAGAGCTTTTCTATTTTTTGTTTTAATGGTTAGATAACTCAGTGGAAGAAAAAGCTTTCACAGGCCATTAAAAACAAAAATATGAACAATGATTTGGAAAGACATTGAATTACAAATTGCTGGAGAGCATTTTAGGGAATAATCATGTTATGTTTGCCGTGTTATTCTCTTCCCTACAGAGGGAAGCAATCTGCATTGGCCAGCACAGGCTGAAGATAGTGCTCTGGGATTGGTGGGACTTGGAGTGACCATTCCTGTGATCTGCTAAACTGAGTTGTCATGTGGAATAGAAGAGCTGTGTAGCAATTGATTTCCTAAGTGGATAAGGATGTATGCAGAATATAAGAATGGCCATACTAGGTCAGGTCAAAGGTCCATTTATCCCCAAATCCAATCTCTAGGTCCAGCTTATGGGTGAAGAAGAACAGGGATCTATGTGCATATGGTACCTCGCATTCCCACCCTTTTCATTTCAGGAAATTTCTTGGGTCTGCTGTGCTTTGTCAGAGGACAAGCAGTGAGCAGCTGATCCCTGTTTGCTAGTATTTGATTCACTTTTTTTTTGTATTGCACTGAACACATTGCCTATGTTTTGATGGAACTGTCTGAAACTTTGAGGTCTCCTTCAGACATTTTAGAGTCCATCATTGTGTATATGAAGTTATGACATGTTTTTCCCACAGATTCATATCTTTTCATTTATCTTTATTGAATTTTACCTACTGTTTTATTGCACAGTCAGTTGCTGAAGATCCTTCTATGCTCAACTTCATTCTTACTGCCTTGCATAACCTCATATTAGCTGTAAACTCTCTCCCTGTGCTGATCTCATCCTTTTTTTATGTCATTTATAAATATGCTTAACACCAGAGTAAATAGTAATAAGAATGACTGCAGTTACTCTGAATGAGAAAAATAGGTCCTGAACAGCAAAAATGGTTTAACTTCTTCATAGTTAGTCACTCTGTACTTATTCTCTTCTTTTCCATTGAAACGCAAACAAATTCCACTTGCTTTTTGTTGTTGTTGTTGTTTGATTGTTTGTTTTTGTATTTTTTTTTTGAATAGTGGTGAAAACTAAGAAGTAGAATAATAGGAGGTAAGAAGAGAGTGATTTTTATGCTGCCTCTAGATTGAGAGTAGTCTAAACCAGAAAGCTTGAAGGCTTCGGTTAAGATTAGTAAGATGATTGGATACAGTCATGGTGAAAGAAATAAGATATCCACTTACAAGATGAAAATCTATTAAAGTAGAAATCAAAATGATATATCTTCAGAAGCTTTCAGGTTAAAGAATGAATTTTTCCTATGGCTTTTGTCCATCTTTCTGACCTTCCTGAGGAGAATCAATATACTGTATTATGCTTTGGGTCGGCAGAAACTTTGCTGTTAAACATGACATAGACATAGTGTACTTCAGATAAAGCTTTCCATGCTACGCTTCGCGAATGATGTGAGCTTCCCAGCAAAGTCTTATGGGGTCATGATTTTAGAGAGATGACTTTAACTAAGAGGAATGAGGAGAAAAGGGCTTTGCGATGGGCTGGTTACTGAGAACTGAGACTGGGATTCAACTGCTAATTTGTCCCCTAGGAAACAACTGATCTCTGATGCTACAGAAGCACAGAAAGAAAAGTAAGTTAAACTTATGTCTAAAATGGAGAGGGGAGTGAAAGGGGGAATTATCACATTCTGAGCCCCTAGATTGGTATTTTGACTGGATCTACTGAAACGACAAGCAAAATTAGAATGCTGAAGGACTCCAGCCTATCTCCTTATGGCTGATCCCTCTGGGATAGAAATGGGGTAGGTCTGCTTTTCAAGACCTCTGCCCCAGGGTGGATGGGGAACCAGCCCTAGTCACAGAAAACTTGTTAAATACTTTACCATAAAGATGTTTGCTTGGATTTTAACATGTACAAAGCACATCAATGTCACTGTATTTGAAAATTCAATTTATAATTCCATATAATGAATGACAATCTAAATAGGAACACTTATAGTTCATGTGCAAGCAGGAACTAAGCTAAATGATACAGAGCACTTTTGTAGGTTTGAATAATCTGTTTTGTCATGTACATGCTCTGTCTCAGAATCTCTATCTACCATAGTGTTTAGGAAAATAGCTATATCATTTTTACATATATATATATTTTAAAATCATAATCACTTAATGATGCAATTTGTCTGATTTCTTGTAACGGTCTCTTTTAGACTGCTCTGTGGCCCCTTAAGTGGCCATAAAGGGGCAAGAAAGTGAGCCCCATAGCAGGTTTCTGTGCTGCACACATCCGCATCCCATCAGCAAAATTCTTCCCAGTACTCCTTTTCCCCTTTCTTTCTGAGACTTAGTATTATGAAAGCGATAATTCGTTTCCTGGGTTATCACTATCAGTCAGGCATGCTACTCTCCTTCTCAGAGTCTGTAAATGCAAAAGAAATGCCCTCTTTGCATGGAGCTGTGAGCTCTCTCTGCAAAGTAAAAAGAAAAGCACCTTAGAGATGCAAAACCGCATTTCTTTCAGTTTCACAGAATAAAACAATGTTTGTGAAGTTTGTAAGAGAGAATATGGAAATCATTTGAGAATAATGTACAAGGTGCTTTCTCAAATTATTTTGGCACATAACAGACATACACATACTAGGCATAAAATGGGTGATTGTAAAATTTATTATGATGGGATAATGGCTAAAAACAATTATTCATACTGGAATCTGAGACTATTCCCTGTTCTACCTCAGTGCATGTTTTAGGAGCCCTATTGGGTTTGTGATGATTAAACAGTGCTTTCCCAAGGTACTATGGAATTTAAAGTTAGGCTCTAGCACACTCATAGCTCCCAATCTCTCCCTGTTTCTCTTTAAGGAGATCGAAGGGAGATGCAGCCCATATGGCCCGCTCCATTGGGGCACTCTGCTACAGCAAAAGTGCCCTAAGCTTCCTGGTCAGGTAGCGCATTAAGGAGTTTAGTTACCAAAGCTGCAGCTGAAAGTCCTAATAATATAACCAGGTAAGATTAATCACAGAAGATTGGGAAAATTTTCTGTGAAACCGAGCTACTTTGTCTAGTGCTACTTATTGTAATTCGTTACAGGATAGTCCTACCAGCACAGCAAACACTATTACCAGGCTAGCTAATTCCCTGAGTTTGTTTACCCACTTGCATAAGAAGATTGCATGCTTTAGCATTTTCTGGTACTTGTTTTGATTTTCATGTTCTCTCCTCTAGAACAGGTGGATGCATTACCTCTTTGCAGCTCACAGCAAGGCAAATCCTGCTGAGCTGATGGAGCCGAAAATGCTAGAAATATATAAGGAACTCCACTCTCTCATGAGCAAAGGAGCAATGCTGTAAGGCTGGAAATATGTTTTTAGCAGTTGAACAAAAGCAGCTGTGCTCTGATTAATTTGCAAAAGCACAGGTTTTTCTTATAAATATCCTGAGAATTTTTGGATTTTTCTTTTTTTTTAAACAAAAATATTTTTAGCAAATGAATTTGTACTAGGTCCATATATATTGGAAATGCACTGCTGAAAGATAATTTTTTGCCCTATGGTAAGCAAGGAATATAATAATATATTTATGTCTGCTTAGTTTTTCCTCTTCCTTCAAGTCTTTTTCTTCTTTTTTTTTAAGTTGTGCCTGAATGCTGAAATTATTTATTTGGAAATAAATTATATGAAAAATAAAGTTATTTTTCCATAATTCCTCTAGCTTCCATATGTATTAGGCTTTTAGATTAACCAATACATTTTCTCTTTATTATCATGTCCTTTACAATTCTCCTTTAAAGTCTCCATATCCTATTGCTATTCATATTTCTTAAAAGAAAAAACATACCAGGAAGAACTGATCAAAAATTCTAATATAGTAGTTGCCTTCTTACATTGCTATAGCATCCAGTGAGCCCAATCAGAGCTTTACAAATATAGTTTTAGCTTGTGTAGACTACTCAGAATTCAGGGACTGGATTTTAAGTTAATCAAAAATAAACAACGAAATGAGATTACTTGAAAAGTTAAAAAATAAGCCAATGAGCCAATTCTTTCAATGAGGTCTATTTGAACTGAAATTTCATTTCAATCAATTTAAGAGAATTAAAAAAAATAAGGAATGAAATTTTGAGTCGCATGCTTTTGGAATAATATACCTGTTAAAAGCATACAAAATGAAATATTTGACTTTAAAATATTTTCCATGAACAATTTGCATTATTGAATCTCTTTTTTTTTTTTTTTTCTTTTTTAGTCTTTTTTTTCAGGCAATATTTCAAGTTCTGCCTGAGAGTAAAATCATGCTGTAGGTGATTCTGTGAAATTAGTGCAGGAAGTGAATTCTGAGTCAAAAAGTGAAATTATCTTCCATAATTTCTTTGGTAAATCTGAGTTAAGTTCACAGCTGTTGCTCCATGCTCCTGCCTTTGAACTACAGCTGGGCCCTCTTCAGTTTTGCTTATACAACCTTTTCCAGATCAGTTCGTTATAATGTTTTGAGCAAAAGAACCGACAAAACAAAATCAAAAAGTCTTTCAGCAAAGCAAAATGTCTTTACATGCTTCTTTTAGAGCTACTTGAAGTCTGGATCAGTAAATGAGCCTGTTTACAAAACTGCCCAAGGAATAGTTGCTCTGCTATAACACCAACTTGTGGTTTCATGGTTGTTTGGGATGGGGCAAAGAGATACAGGCCAGTCATAGTTTTCTTAAACTGTTTTCTTCTAAAGGAAAACACAATATGGCTGCCTAAATAAAAGGTAGTTGGATAATAACGGACACTAAATAGGTGACAGAGAGAAAAAAAAATCTTTCCTTTGCTTTAAACCTAGGGATCTAAGAAATCCTGTGAGCATGAGTGACTTAGGCATGTAGATAACATCAGGTGTATGGGTAGTAATCCTATAGCTAAGTTACAGCTTAAATCACACAAAGCTTTGGCAGCCTCTTCTTCTTCCTCCATGCTATTTAGCATAGTTTCTCAGAATTTTAATAATAAAAGTTGGTGTCATACATGGTACTGCATGAAGGTCTCTTGGGATTTGCAAAATCATGTGATGTTATTTATACTTGATTGCTATAAAATAGCAGCAAAAGAATTGAGGCCTGAAAGAGCAAATAGTTTGGAGTATTTCTCTCAGCCTTCAGCTCACTTCTTCATTGCTACGTTGGACAAGCCTAGGGAATAGCAGGCCTGCAAAAGCCTTGCTCAGAATTGAACTCCTTTGAGCAGGAGATTGGAGTATGTGGTTTCTGGAGGTCCCTTCCAACATGTACGCAGTTCTGTGGCTGCTTGTTTGTTTTCATGAAGCACTCGCTCTAGTTTATTTAGTCCTGTTCATTCTATTTTTTTCCTCAGAAAATGCATCTGGAAAAACAGTAAAGTTTTTAGAAAGAGAAGACAGATGGCAAGAAGGGGAAAAGGGTGCAGCAGTCCCTCTAAATACCCAAGAGTATATTCATATCAACCAAGTGTGAGTAACTAACATAACTGGCTTGTATACCTACAATCTTTTGATCTTCAGTGAGGAAGTTAACTCAGAAAAACTAAATCAAGCTCTTGCTCCTAAGTACCTTCTGGAGGAATCTGTATCTCACCACTGGCTTTAGAGAAAGCTGATGGGACTAGAAAGATAAACAACATGAAGGTTATTCTCACTGGATGCTACTTACTCTTATGTTTTGCCTCTGTAAACTCTTCAGGAGAGGGACTTTCTATGTATTTGTACTAGTAGGATAACTTAAAGCATTTGCAGGAGGACCTTTTAGTTGCTGAGTTAATACAAAGTAGTAATAAAGAGGGAATTTAGCATGTGAGACAAGTCATTTAGACCAAGAAGAGTTATAAATAACATTATATTTAAAAAAGATACAATGAAATCAACATGTTAATTGTGAGTGGCCCAAACTAAACTTTTCTTATCATTCTGAAAGGAAATCACAAGAAAATTTCAAGGGGTAATGGCAAAGCAGCCACTTCAAAGGAAAAAGAAATGAAATGTTGGAGCACCAGTTAGGGTAACCAGGACATCTCTCCTTTCTTCAATTTCTGATCATATCAATAAATTTAAAGTTCAACATTTAATTCTGAGATGCTGGAAGAGTGGGTAAAATAGAGAATATTTTTTTACAAAATCTCATCAACATATCTGAGCTAAAATCTTTCTTTTAAATTGGCTTCTAACAAGGCATGCTGCTCAAATATCTCCTCCATAAAGACATAGGTGAAAACTACAGTAAGTAGAGACCTGTGCTGGCCTGTGCTTTCCATGGGTAATATATAACCTAAAAAAAAGAAATAACTCATAGCATAATCAAATAAGGACTATAATTTCAAGGGCATTTCATAGTGTCCTTTCAGATAATGGAAGGTCAGGAGATAAATCTCAAAAAGTAAAATGTCACAAGAAATATCAACCTTATCTTTTATAAAAGGGGAGCCTGACATAATCCAGAACAAAGATATATAAGATCATCTCCTGGCTAATATGGTTACTGTGTTTTAAGAACAAAGTTTTCTGTAGGAGTTTAACTTGGATGGCAATTTACTCAGTTATGTGCAAACTACTAACAGCTCTGTCCCATGGGTTCACCAGACACAGCTCAGGTAGAGATATCACTGTCTGCTGTCTTGGACCAGGATTATTTTTAAAAGCATTTCCTAAATTGTTTTCATACTGACAAATAAGGTTTCTATCCCAGTTCCTACTACTGTTCATATCCTGGATAAGCTATCAGATAATGATGCTGAGGTAGTCTCTCTCCCACTTATGGCTGAATGATTGATTTTACCCTAGATCTGGCAAGCTGTTGTATTTTTTAGCATGCAGTCACTGCTCACTGTTTTTGTAAAAATGTTGTGTGACCAGGAGTGTCTGTACAAGAAACAGGAAATTAGAAAGGTAAGAATAATTCCTATGCTAAGATAAAATCACCAAAGGAACTTCTTACAAGGACAGTCACAAATCTTTACAAAGCAAGGCTAAGACTGGAGACTGGAATGCTTTGCTGAAAAATGTCCATTCCTCAAGAATTCTTTGCCATGCCATTAATTTGAGGATAACATGATTTTTATCCTCAAAAAAAAATCTTTCTTTATGTGTTTCTGCTAGGCTGAGAAGTCTGGACTTGTACTGTAAGAACTGAGGTGCAGATTCAGACCTTCTGAAAACCGTGACTTGTAGGCAAGTTACCTGCCTTTGTATCTTTCTGTGTCTTCATTTATATATGTATATTCATGCTAAAAAATAAAACCTCCATGTTTTATCACCATTTAAATAGCTATAGTGTTTGTTATTTTTTTTTCTTTCTTCTTTCTTTTTGGTTCAAAATTGAGACAAACCCTAATGATTTTAAGATGTGGTCTTCAGATGTGGTTAAAGTCCTCATATTAGATATGGACAACACTAAGGTAAAACTGCTGTGGTTCACAAGTACTCACAGGCTGTATGAATAAGTTTCCAAAATATTGATGTGTGATATAATATTGATATAGTACAGATGAAATCCCATAGGACTTTGTATTCAGAATGTGTTTTATTTTGACAAGGTAAGGCATGATTTTCAGTTAGCAACACGTGCATAGAATCTGTTGCCCTGTAGTCCACTTACAAAATGTGCATGATCTTATACAACAAATCACAAAGATTCCTTTCTGAATCTAACAGGCTTCCTATTAAGACTAAGCTGCTTTTTCAGGCTTGTACAAAGAGCACAGGCTTTTACAAGTACATCTGAAAGTTTGGCTAAGGCTCTAATAAGAATCAAAACACTTTGAAGTTCATCGGTTGCTATTTAGAATAACAGGAATAAGAACTATTCTTTCATTTTAATTAGCATTGGCTGGTGGATGAAACACTAAGAGATAAACTGTTTGTAGGAGCTTGAGAGTACACACAAAGTCTGGGTCGGTATTGTTACATGAATGCATGAATGAATAACAATGAAAACCATATAATGAAAAGTTTTTCCTCTCATTTAATTCTAATATGCCATAATGCAAGTTTGCACGGTACGGGAAGCTTTTTCACGTATAATTATACTGTTGAAAGCCAAAAAAAAAAAGAAAATTGTAAACTCTGAAGGCCACAGAAGGACAGATAAATGAATGGCAAATTCCACTGAGTGTTTTATCAGCTTCCTGCCATTCTCTGAACAGTGCCAGATAAAAACCCCAGTGCTTAAAGGTCTTGTGAAAGGCTGTGCATATGCTCGTAAACCATGTATTAATTATAGAAAATATATTATTTTTCTCCTCAAACTTCCTTTAGCTTTCTCCAAATGCGTAGACACCTCTGGCACTTCACTATCTGGTCAAGAGGGCTACATTTAACATTGAAATTACTGGACTGTCTTTAAGTGGCTAGTGAAGTCTGTTTGAAAATACACTTTTTATGTGTCTCCTGTTGTTTTTCATGGCTCTTTCTGTTTGTTATTGGGAGAGCAGGTGGTGAGACTTGTGGTTTAATTTGTTCAACACATGCCACTAGGAGACCCTGATTTGTATTACTTGGACCTACACTTGGGCTGAATATTTTCACAATGGCTACTCATCTCACTGATTTTTTTCTTGTACTAAAATAATTAATCTATTTCAGAATATGAGATTATGCACACATGTGGTTCAAACATTTGTCATTAACTATCAATATATAGAGAAGCTATTCCCATTCATGCTACTGCTGCAGAAAATGGAGAACTGATTTTTTTTTCCTTCAGTACTTCTTTGAAAAGAGGACTTCTGTGCACAGTATTTCATGAGCCTGGCAAAATCATAAAGAAGGTACCAACAAGAACAAAGTTTCTCTACATAGGTATCACCAAAATAAAAAAAAAAAGATATTTTTTGACATTCTGTAAATATTTGTGGGAATAGGAATGTAATATGGATTTAAATTACTGTTACTATGTAAATCTTAAATTGATGATGCCACTGAAAGCAGAGAAGAATTTGTCAGTGTTCCAAAAGATGATCTAACAAGCCTGTTAAATGTTAGAAATGCATTTTTTTTCCCTATAACAATAAAACCTGAATAGAAAAAAACAAAGAGCTAACTAGTCATC
The DNA here is from genome assembly GCA_013389825.1 of Crypturellus undulatus. NCBI lineage: Eukaryota > Metazoa > Chordata > Aves > Tinamiformes > Tinamidae > Crypturellus > Crypturellus undulatus. Next base: position 1,487,380 of record VWPW01000756.1, read on the forward strand.
CCTCATTTCAGAAATCTACCATTAAGTGCTCTGAAAGAATGAAAGAAACAGTTTGCCTCACAAACAGACAGACTCTGACTGAATCCTTTTTGTTCTGGGTTCTGTAACAAGACTTTCTGTGATAGTTTAATTCTTTACTTCTCAATTTTCTGTCCCATTCTGCTTAAATATCCCATTTCCATCCACACATATAGTACTGCTTGTTCCACATTCCAGCTCATGTATTGTTTGTTTCCCTTCTCTCTTGTAAATTCTGCTTCATTTGTACATGCATTTTTAAAATCTCTGCTTATATTTGGAAGTCATTCCTTTTCTATGTTGACACGTGAGATACATCTTGTTACTTTTGTCTTACTATTAAGATTAAACTTATACTTCTCCTTTGAATCAGCTGATGCCCCGATTAAGACATGTAATGCAATCACCTCGTCTCTGTGGTCACAGAGCACGGCTTGCCTTATTTCCTTGCGCTCTATTCACTCCCCATCACGTTCATGATTGTCCTGTCTCTGGTACTGCCTGAAGATTATGAAGAGGATTATGAAGAGCATGATAAAAGCTCACAGCATGCAAGATCCATGCAGGGAGCTCAAAGAGCGGATAGTCACACCTGCAGTACAATTACTCTAGAAAGCCTTCAAGGATCTGGGTGACCTAATGTGTGCTGCTTTTCTTGAGCGAAGGCCATTAGCTTCTCTCTGAAGTAGCACATCATACTCATAATGGATTTTCTTAAGCTTTTCTTTTTTTGTCTCACTTATTTTGCTGTCAGCTCATCTAACAAGTATAAGGGAGAGTGAAGTCCTCAGCTGCCTTGCTTCATGTCAGATTATTAAATTTTCTTCTTTACCCTGTGGTCAGGCACATAGTGGGTCATATAAGCAGCACAGGGAATCATAATATAGGAAATCAGCTGACTGCTCCAGCTGAGAGCGCTGGGCTTTTTGCCTGCATGTAGGCACTTAGCTGAATCAGGACCTGATATAAGAGTCTCAGATCTCAGCAGGAGAAGCAACTCTGCCTCTGTGCTTAGCTTTTAGGAGCTTTTTTTTTCAGGAAAAGTTAATTTGATTGTAAGTTAGTATTCACACTTTTAAAATCAGATATTAGAGCTTGGACAGGACTACTAATGTGTTTTATAAACTCCATTTGCACCTTGGAAATCTTGGTGGGAGTTTTGTATTTACTGTGAACAAAGAAGTGTTCACTCATAAGTTTTTATGCTTTGTCAGAGATCCTTAAAAACAAAGCAGGATTCCAGAAAAATATACAGAGACTGATTTTATTCCTCTATCTTAGTGCTATTTTTTGGGTTCACCTGCTTTTCCCTAGAGAGTGGTGAATAGAAAAGGAGGATAATATTTTTCTTGTCCTTGATGGACCTTCAAGATCCTCTCTTTTTGGTTCTCAACAGCAAGTAGATGAGCTCTTGGCTAAGTTTTGTTATGACTGAATGTAAATTGCAGGCATATCTTCTATAGCAGATGCTTTGGATGTTTATAGATGCACAACTTCTTAGAGGAAATTTCTAGTGATATCGTGCAGTTTTTTTCTTTTAGATTTAGAGTTGTTCCAGAAACACTTGATTTAACTTAGATAAAGAGCCTGCGCGAATGTCTGTTGAGATTCTAGAGGGCGCAAACCATTCTAATTCCTCATCAAATGATAGTTTGTTTAGCAAATCTAAAGCGTGCGTGTGATTCAGAGCCTGCAGAATGCTCTCCATGTATGGAGAAAAAAAAAGGTGGGGTGACGGGGAAGGATTCATCCATGTTCTTTCCATGTGCTTAGGTATCCATACTGATGTGGTCCCAGGGAAGAGCCTTGTGGGAAGTGTCTCCTGTGTGCAGGAACACAAGCTTCCCATTTCACTGTCCATTGGAGATACTAAAGACTGACAAGAAATAGCAAAAACAATTATACTAAAGAATGACAAGCAATAGCAAAAACCATTATATAGATTCTTGAATACAGACTGACTCCAATTGCTGACGTTTAACCAAATAACCATCTGAACAAGAAAACTTGTGCTGAGTATTCTAGCACTTTTGTTACTTCTATAACTTAAATTATGAAATAGTTCCCCCTCTCATCCTTATTTTCAGGTAAATGGGATTTCATTTTACTTCTAGAATATTTTCTGCATTGGTTTCCGCTCAGAAATCAATTATTTTTTCTAGCTTGAACAAAAACTGTTCTGCAAAAGAATGAAACATGCCTTTAATTAAAAATAATATGCTTACAACATTTCCTGGCATCCTCCAGCTGAAATGATGGAAAGTTAAAAGCTAAAATTTGTCATGGAAAACTTCAATCTGTATTCATTTCTCAAACAGATTGTCACAAAGATTTAAAGCTTGTTTGCAGCAAAAAAAGAGATCAACTCAATTAAGTAAAACAAATTATTAGCCACATAAACTCAGCTAAGAACATTTTCTTGAAGCAGGAATGTTAATGAAATGGTTCAAATATCTTTTGATACTAAGCTGACTTTCGCAGCCATCCATCTCACAGGGTGGCTGCATTAACACAAATCTGAATACTGCTATCATATTTGGCTTTGCAGAGAGACCGTTTAATCACTGTCTGAGGATATTTATGTCAATGAAAGATTTCTTCTTACAAAAGCAATTCTGTTTTAAGCTGGGCTTTGCGTGATAAAATTATCCAAAAGATTTAAGCAGAAACAACTTTCACAGCACAGATGGAGTGATTTCTTAATTTGCAGTTTATTAGTAATTTAGCTAAACACTGCTTACATATATTAATCAGTTCCAGCTCAGATCTTCTTACTTTATTAAAGGAGTTGCTAAATGTGACAGAGATTGTACCAAGTACCACACAGCATTGCCGATGTGGGCACAGGCGGCTTGTGAATGGCAAGCAGCAGAGAAGACCAACCCAGGCCTTGGGGGTGATGGTGACCATCTCTGTGTGCAAGCAAAATACATGATTATCCACTGTCCTTCTCTCCTAGTGTTTGTGGTGAACAGCACCTTGAAACCACCTGTCACTCATTTTTTCTAAAACCTGCTCTGATCTTTATCTAAATCCTTGCTTTTAAGTTATGTTTGTGTCTTTGGCTGCTCTCCATAAAAAGCTTCTGAGGGATAAAGCCTCCCAAGTCCATCCAAATATCTGTAATGGTGGTACAGGCTCTTATCACCTCTTTATCTTGGGAATCTCCTTCTTTAACAGCTCACAAAGTTGCTGCAAAGATCATTTCTCTACTCTATGATTTTGTAATCTACTATCTCTTTGAGTTCCTTGGCTGTATTTAGCTTTCTCTTTTCAGCCTAACCTAAGAAGCCATTTGTCTTTATTTTTGAGGTCCTTTCTCCTCCCTCCTATGATTTTGTATTTACTACTGACATGCCATCTTAAATCTTTCATTGTTCATGATGCCCCAATGAACTGGAGGTAGACAAAAAAAGATTTTGTTGTTCTGAATCATGCTTTCAAATCTGTATATTACATGCTATTGGGAAATGAGCGCATTTGTGGGTCCGTTTCCTTTTCTTTTTTTCTCTTTCTTTCTTAAGTCAGCAATTATCTCCTTGTTGATGATTCCCTTAAAAAAAAAGTGGTCAATTTGCATTGAGGAAGTGTCAGGTACTGAAATTTTAAAGACACAAGCACTCTCTTCTGAACCCAAAACCTATTCTGGGAATACCCTTTTTCACACTTTTGGAAAATATGAGATTTTACAACCTCATATTTTTTTTCCAAAAATTTTTGGAAAATTCTTCTTTTAATCAGAATATAAATCTCAGTATTATAGAAATGGGAGGTTTTATATACATAGTTATGATTTAAGTACATCTACCTCTATTTCTTTGAAAAATATTATTGATGGGACAGTGATTTTCTCACAGACCTCCACCAGAAGGCACCAGAAGGTCATCTTTTTTTCTTTCATTTTTTTTTGAGGAGTAGGACAATCTTCATTCATATCGCTTTTTAAGCATAAGTAGAAATGTAGGTGCTACAGAAGTAGGAGACTCTCCATTGTAAATAAATCTAATAGATTTTTCCTCATTACATTGAAAAGACAACAGACACAAAGACTGAGCCAACTGGCTGAGGGAAGAGCTTGGATTAAGGAGTTTATGGTTTGGCTGAAGTGTGACAAGCTCCAAGAAAGAGAACTCGTCTTCACCTTACCCCAGCCCTGTGGTCCCAGGGACTGGACCATGCTATGTGAAGAGCTTTTCTGGGTGCAGTACACAGCTGTGATGGATCATTAAGGTCTTTTTATTTATTTATTTTTTATTACTCTCCCTTCAACACCTGCTTGAGGAGGCAACAATTTGGCCCAAATGTCCACCAACCAGTGCCTTGACTTTCCGACCCAGCTGGAATGCACTTGATAATTTACTTTTTTGAAATGATTTATTCTGCAGATCCATCTCCTTTAATTACTACTTGAGCATTCTAGAACCACAGGAGTGGCTAATTATTTCCATTGCCTCCCTCTGGTTGCTGGTGCTGCATAGATCTACTGTTTAATGAGTCATTAGAGGCCAGGAGGCACATTAAATTCTTGAAGTATAGAGTGTCTAGACATAACGCACGAGCATGTATTTCCACTGTAAGCAGTGAGATAGTATTTGTTTGTAACAAAGTATCCCTGAATCATTTATTTCTAAGCTTGAGGTATACATTTTTTTTTCATTAAGGATATGAAAGAAGGAAAGTGAAGCACAGTAATGGGTGCGGGAGTTGATTTAATCTGTGCATTTAATTATTGTTATTTATAATACCATAACAGAGAGCAGAGCCCCACTGTGTTAGATACTGCAAGTATATAATAGAAGGCAGTCACCACAGTTTAGCTTCTGAGCAGGTCAGTAACAGCAAAGTTAACATTTCATCTGTGGCAAGCGTTGTGCACCGTCCTCCTAACTGCGCTTGGCTGAGGTTGTTAGAACTAGTTATTGTCTGCTCTTTTTGTTAAATGTTTCTATTATAAGCTGATGATGCCACTTTCCCTTGCAAATACATGCTTCTTTCTTTCTTTTTTTTTTCTTTTTTTTTTTTATATCAATATAAATCAAACATAACACTGCATGAATGTGGCTGGGTTGCCTACAGGACCATCTTAGGATCAAGGTGAGGGTAGCTGCTCCAGAGCCACTGTTACAGGAGACCATTGACTGCCTGGAGCGTGGCAGGTTGCCCCTGCGCTGGGCTTTGGCAGGGGCTGTTCTCCAAGCCCTTGCTTGACTTTGCACGCCAGGCAAGCTCACCTGGGTTCACACACAGGTACTGAATCATTCCCATAACTCACAATGCTGGAAGCACAGTATATAGATCAAATGCAGAGACCGCCAACATAACAGGAAGAAATCAGCATGGTTCCACCACAGCTAGGCCTGGGTCGATAATAATAAATTCTACCAAACATGAAAGACCCTGAGATGTTACTGCACTACATTCTCCAGAGCATCCCTTGAACCTATGATTTTTTTTCCCATTTACCAGAGTGTTCCAACCATCTCTTCTTTTAGATAATACTGAACTGGCTATCGATCTGAATAGAAAATATTTTTCTTATTCTGTGGAAAATTTCCCTACTGTTTCTGTCTCACACTTTTTGAATAGTTCATTGAATATTTCTCTCAATTTTTTGAAAGGTTTTATTTCATTGTTCCAAATATTAAGTTAAGGAAAAGTAGTTTCTTTTATTGAAATTAAACACTTTCCTTGGTTGTATTTTTTTTTTGAAAAAGTCACTAGATTGGGTTGCTATTGGCATCAATTGAAGGAAGATTTCTAAAAGCTGGTGATGATAGGTTAGAGATAAAATGAAGGTGTGTTTCATACTTTGGGGTAGGAAGAGAAGTATTGAAACAGCAGGCCTGAATATTTTGTACAGGATTGTGTATTCTTTATAAGCACTAGAGGAGAACTAAAGTTGTAGTTCCTGATCCATTCAGTGATCAGCAATAAATATTAAAAGAAATTCTTTTGAATAAGGAAAAAAGTTTTTTATCCTCACTTCATCTATTCATGTTTTCCCTCTTGTTTTCTGAACTGTGTCTCTCTTCTCCAGTAGTTAAAACAATCTATTTTATCATATGTCATGAAATGATAACTTATTGTCTTGCCTCTAAGCTATCATACACACTTAAAAAGAAACTCATCAATATAAATGTTTGTGTCTGCGTCTGATTGGTTTCTCATGTTTAAAAAGAGGAAAAGGGAGATTGATTGCAGAGGCCATAAAAGTAATGATGCATTTAATGAAAACATACATTTTATAGGCAAAACATGCTTAAAAATTACTAGGATATGTCTGTATATGAGTTAATGAAATTAAATGACTTTCAAAATTTTGCTAATTTGACCTCAGGTTATTCTTTTGAGCCTTCAGCCAGCTTTACATTTATTTGCATGCATGGTTTTTCTTTTTGTGTATCTGGACTTTCTCTAGAGCTTATCTCAGCTCTCCCTGTCAAATACTGTAGCTACAGAGCTACACTGTAATGGTTATACAGCAGGAAAACTGGGCTGGTGACTGTTGTTGATGGTGCTGTCACTGAGGAGAGAGCTATCCTTCCTTCTCCTAATTCTTTCCTTTATGACTGTGCCACAGATATATATGGAGGAGATCATTCTGTCTAAGTTGGCTCTTGCTGGGTGCTTCTTTTCATACCAAAACCAATCTATAATTAAGTCGAAATTGTAATGTTCTGCAGAGCATAGTTTGCTATGAGAGACCATATCAGAGAGTCTATATATAGGTGATTAAGTAGCTTTGAATCACTCTGTCCTGTTTAGTTGTACAAACACTTTTTGATGAAGGTGACAAGTGCCAGGCTCATCCATCTCTGTGAGATGGCAGTTGTTCACAGGACGGATTAGCAAGACAAAAGTGCAGGTGGTGGTCATATCTATGTTATAGCTATGGTCATGTTGACAGCATCCATCCTAATGACCGATCTCTTGCCAAGCGATACTGCAGGGCTCATATCTGGACTGCTCAGGACTATTCCTTGCTGTGATGGACTGGTCCTACAAGCGCTGCCTGGCATTTGGCCTGGGTTCATGCAGCCCTTTGGGCTTTAAGATATATTTTCTGTTTTCTGTTGTGGTTGTTTGGTTTGTTTTTGTTTGTTTTCAGTTGTCGGTATAATAAGTAGTGTTAAGACTGTGCTGCAGCATGCCAGAATGGCTTTTTTTATGGTGTGATTTCACAGACATATGTCGTGTGCCCTCAGCTGTGATATAAGGATGGTGGGGATTTAGTGATTGAGAGTGGGTAGAGCTGGAGGTCCTTTGGTGATGTAGCTGTGTGCACACCATATAAAAAGGAGTCCCTAGAAATAGCCATCTTCAGAAACTCACCTGGATTTCTCAAGGGAGCTCCAGGGTGAGCTAACACACATCTAACTGGGCTTGTTCAGCCTGGAGAAGAGAAGGCTGAGAGGGGATCTGATCTGTGTCTGTAAGTGCCTCAAGGGAGGCAATGAGGAGGATGGGGCCGGCCTCTTTTCACTGGTGGTCACTGACAGAACCAGAGGAAATGGCCACAAATTGAAGCATAAAAAGTTCCACGGGAACTTAAGGAAGAATTTCTTGACGGTGAGGGTGACAGAGCACTGGCACAGGCTGCCCAGAGAGGTTGTGGAGTCNAGAGCTGGAGGACACTGTGAGATGTAGCTGTGTGCACACCGTATAAAAAGGAGTCCCTAGAAATAGCCATCTTCAGAAACTCACCTGGATTTCTCAAGGGAGCTCCAAGGTGAGCTAACACACATCTAATGCAAATAGGCAGGAGCAAGAAAAGAACTGGGGAGCTCTATAATAGGGTAGATATAATCGCTACATCTCAGNCGCTTGGATGCAGCCCTGTGCCATGTGCTCTAGGTGGCCCTGCGTGTGCAGGGGGGTTGGACTAGATGAGCTCTAGAGGTCCCTTCCAACCTTAGGCATTCTATGATTCTATGATTCTATGATTCTAACGCAATTAGGCAGGAGCAAGAAGAGGATTGGGGAGCTCTATAATAGGGTAGATATAATCGCTACATCTCAGACAGTTCTAAGATCTTCCATGGATCCAGCCTTGAGTATTTTAAAATCAAATTAAATTTACAAGCAGCTGAAAACTTTCAAGATCATGCTGTTTTGAGGCTTTTCAAATACAGATTTTTCTACATTGATATGGTGTAGCATATCTTTTAAATGACTCTGGTAACTCAGAATAGCACATTCAGTCAACGAACTGAATGCTTGGCCTTAATATATTTTCTGAACATCTGGAAGGACATTTTAGATAAAAATCCCCGCTACTAAATGAAAGCAGAGGTTTTGACCAAAGATCAGGCAGTTGGATCTTACCCCTACCACAGTCATTTTGGGGAGGGAAATTTGCCTACTTTCATATGCATATGAGGAAGGCTATGGTTGTCCTGAAGCTTCAGCATAACTGGAGGAGCTTAAGTTTCCTGTGCTTTCCACTGGCCATAGCAACCTTCTAAAACACCAGGCATATTCCACAGCTGGGAATCCACATCTTGCTGAGAATAGTGGAGAAATAGCTCCCTCTCACCTACCTGAGGGCAGATCCCTTTCTCAGGTCTAGTTTACTCTTTCTCTCTTTTATTTTTATTTTTTTTGAGATGGAGAAAATGGAGCAGAGCAGACAATTTTTGGCTGACATTTAATCTCATTTTAATATCTTCGAGAAAATGGGCAAACTACCATTCAATGGTTTCTTTCTCTCCAAGTTTTCCTTGTAGAGAAAAATACTAGACTACTTCTTCAAAGTAAGAATAATAATACCTATCCTCCTTTTAAGATGCATTATGATCTAGTGGGAAAGTGCTTTATAGCAGATCAATACTATTTTACATTGCTCTAAAATTATAGTAAGTAATAGGATCTGGGCTTTTTTTTTTCCTTTGGTCTCGCTTAAGCCAAACTTTTGCAAGAGTTTATGGAGGGATAATAATATTTTATGTGTCGTTATAAACCACATGAAACTCTTCAGATTTCTACCACAAATCTCGACTTATTATTTGTGCCTGACCCTCCCATACACTGATTGAAATCATTAAGGGATAACGGTGAAGACTGTTGCCCTGGCTGCAGAGTGTTTTCTTATCTGCAGTTCAAGGTGCACAGAGATGCCCTTGACCCTTCAAAGAGGTCTAGGTATTGTGGGCATGGCGTCAGTGCCCAAGGTCCCATATGCTAGATGCTAGTGTAGGAGCTGCTGATAAATGTGTGTGGGATGAAATCTGGCCCTTTACCACTTGCAGTTCCGCTCTGTCCCCCCCGAGAAGGTTTATTTCATTTCCCCCCTCCCCTGCCTTGCTGCAGCTCTCTGGATGCTTGCCTCCTCCCTGGCAATACTGCTTCCTGTCTCACTTGCTGAGCGCCACCATCTCCGTGGTATTCAGGTCCCTCGAGTGCCTTAAGGTGAGCTGAGGGCTTCAGATATTCATGATCAGTAAATTTCACTGTACAAACAAAACTATAAATCCACTGCATGCGGGTAAGGCTGGCACCTTTTGCGATGGAACTGCTTTTGTTCCTGAGGTGCCTATCGAAAAAGCAGCTTGGACTTTCCGTTCTCCGGGCTCTTTCATCTTCTGAGAGTGAACTATGGACCCTGAGTATTTTATTCTAGCATCCATAGAATTTACAATGCCTGTTTTGAAGCATTCTCCCTGATAAGACATATTGAGAAAACAAGGAAATAAAAGTAGACAAGATACTTAGTTTAGGCATTTTTCTTCATAGGCTACGAGACTGATACATTTTCTGGCTCTCAGAATAGCACTTTTATCCTGTTAAGAAACTTTAGAACAGAAAGATACTCAGGCCCATCTAGGTCAATCCTCTCTAAATCGTCAGGCATTATGTGATTATTTTTAAAATATGCAAATTGTAACAGATAGTTTCAAAACTATTATGAAATTACCAGAGAGTGTTAGAGAAGAGCTTTTGAGAAGCTTCAGTTTCAAGTTCACCTGTATCAGTCCCTGACAAATATACTATTGGTGTATTTTTTATGTTAACAGGGTACAGACAAGCTACTATGTGAGGAGCTGTATAATTATAGAGCAAAATTTGACCAGGAGCTTACACAGTAAATTCCTTGTTGTTATAGACACTCATTTCTGTCTTTTGCACTACAATCTTCTTGTAATATCCTAACATGCTGCAAATCATATTGTAATTACAGGTAGAATAGCTTGGTATCTTTGACCATTAGAACTCTGTAATTTGCAGTAAGAAATGATGGGACATGTTCTACCCTAATGTCAGTGGGATTTTTGTGCCTAGATCAAGTGGCCTAGCCTGGATATTAGCAGGAAAGAGGGCTTAATAACTTAGGCATGAGCAAATGCAGAAACTACGAAAGAGGGTGGGAGTCTTTGCATTTTTTTTGTACATCTTTTGATATTATCCAGGATTTGTTTTAGGAAATATCTTCAAAACATTATACTCTCATCTCCAATAGGCCACATGAAAACCGAACTTCTGGTATATTTAAAATATACCAGATATACCACTGCCCTCCATGACCATAGTCACATATTTTCTTTGTCTAAGACACATTATAGAATTTTGTTTTCTTTTGCCATTTTTCTTGCTTTTTGATTAAGAAGCTAACCATTGTCTTTCATGTGCTTGAACCTACCATCTTAGAAATTAGCCTCATGGGTACTACCAGATTTGTTCTCTCTCCTGAAGAATTGCCCAGTGCATGTGGAGCACCACATTTCAGATAGGTTATTACGCTATTAGACACACTACAGGCTGGTGCAGCGATTGGCAGCATGAGTAGTTTGGTACAGGTAGTGATGCTCAAGAGCCTGCACTTCGGTAGCGGCACTGGCACCACCCCTGATCTGTAGGGATGGATGTGACAGCTATTTCCATCTGTGCAGCCTTGCATGTCTTTAGCATTTTGTCAAGATGGAGAGTTTTCTTTTTCTTTTTTCTTTTTGCCTTTCAAAAATGAAAATTAGACCGATTTTCCCGTAATATAGGACCTGCATATAAGCTGCTACTCTTGTGGACATGTGACATTTTAGCCTGAATATGTAAAAATGAGGAAATCTGAATCACTGCTCTCTCTGATTACTTCACATTTGCAGTCAGAATGCTTTCTCTGAGGGGCTATGAACAGCTAAATACTGTTCACAAAGAAAAAGCATAGAGAAAACATTGATGAAAACAGAGCTTATTAAGAAACATTTAGATATGTCTGACGAACTCTGGTTTTGCTTCCTATTCCACCTATACACAATTAAACAGTTAAAATTAGGCTGCACTGGGTTTTGGACTGCCACATGAGGCTGCTTCTGATGTTCTACCTGCTTGTTTAAAGTTACCTCTGCAGAAATCTCTGCAGTTTGCAGTCTGCAGTGCATTTCCATGGACTGATAACATTGTTCCTGTGAGTAAAACCACATGCAATCCTTGTGCTTCACTACAGTTTGATTAGGAAGTGCTGTAGAGCACTGTAGAGAAGTGGAGCATGCATGTGATCAGTGTCACACTTGTCATCTCCACTTCTCCCTGAAGCTGGCATGGGCAAGGGTAGGAGGGATTCAGATGTAGATCTTTGATATTTCCATGCAAAGTGTTCTCTGAAAATGAAATAATGCTCCAGTATTCTGCAAAGCAGAACTCAACTCTCTGGATAGCAATTCCCATGGTAGTTGTTACTGCCCTGGCTAAAGTCCCTGTCCGCATCAGGTGTTAGGCTGGTGTATTGGTCCAGTCTGGGGAGCCCAGCAATTCTCTAATGTGAACCGTCTTGAAACGGCCAAAAGACTGCACCAGATAACTCAGTGATGCATCTTTTCAGGGTATGGAAATGCTGTCAAAGATGCTTTTCTGGGATGTAGGTGGGTGAGGGCACTGGTGACCTACCAGTGTCAACCTATCCAAACTCTGTAGCTTAGTTACTCCTTCCTTCCATCTAATTTATAGTTTGAATCTTTGGAGACTATGGCAGGTAAAGCAAATCACTGTGGGCTTTTCAGTGAAATCTCTGACTAAGACTTGCTCTTGACTCCTGAAAAGTTCAGAGAAAGGAAAACTGCAAAGAACATGATGCAAAATCTTTTTTTTTTTTACTCATCCAAGATGACCCTGATCCTTTGTTTATTTTCTTTGAGAGACTCAGAATTTTCAGGTTTCTTATGCTTTCCCTTCAGTCTTCTGAGATCAAAAAAAAAAGAAGAAAGAAAACAAAGAATTTCAGGATGTGTCCCGGGGTTATAGCTTACTCCATTGTAAGGATGTTTGCTTTTCATTTCATTCTTTTCTCTGTCACTGGACCAAACTAATGAATTCTCTTGTTATGCAGCCAGGACTCATTTAAATTGAGCAGAATCAAAATTGTATTTTCCATTCACAGGGTCTCTCCTATGTGTAAATGTATACTCTAAAACCTTCTGTATGCCCTCAATCAATAATGAAAAAAAGATGAGAAAAAAAAAAAAAAAGGATGAACTGCTTACTGCAGAGGCTGCTATCAAAATTGCAGCAGCCTGCCTGCTGACTGATAGGGATATGTGCTAGTAATACGTGTGTATATACATATCATTCTAGCCCAATGGTAATTTTTTCCTTTTTCTAGTTTCAGACAGACAAAGACACATGCAAAGGAGAAAGAATGAGAGAATTTTTCAGAAAGAGTCTCTCTTGATGAATATTTTCAAAACCAACCTATCTTTTTGGTCACCTCAGTATCTCAGTGCTTCCTTTTCATTTTTTTAAATGAAATGTTGTAATGGTCATCTAGAAACCTGTACTATGAGAGCAGACACTGAGGAGCTGGTCTGATAGGGGTATATTCCTCCTGCTGCTTTGATTTTACTAGAGAAATGCAGGCTTTGGATATACTCTATTCTTGCTGTCTTCTAATTTCTGCCTGCAGCAGCAACCTCCATGTGTATAAATATCACTATCTAGGATAGATATTAAGTATGCATTAGTATTTGTAATTCATTCCACAGTTTTGTGGTATTATGTTTTGCAATTAGGATGGCCATGTTGCAACTCTAAATCAATTTCCAAACAAAAATATAATGAGGGTATTTTAATTGGAAGTGGATGATCAGACTCTTCAATTAATTAGCAAAAAATCAAAAAGGTGATAAATCATGTGTTGTTCAGCTCACAAGTAACAACACTAAATATGTTCAAATCAACAAAAAACTAATAAGAGATCACGTAATTACCTATGATGTACTCTTGAACTATAAGAGGAGTAAAAAGTACCTACTACTTCCAAAACCAGTGTGAATATTCCAGTGTTCTTCATTTGCAATGAAATGTGAAACACATGGAGCCGATGTCAAAGTAAAAAGTTTCATGAGATACATATTAGTTCAAATAAAGCATTTCATAATAGTTCCTCTTGTACAAAAATCATGCTGGCCAAAGTAGCATTCAAATGGAGATGGTGCTTAAGTGCTTTTTTCCATGTTGAGGGATGTGAAGGGGATTGTAGTCATGTCCAGACTGGACAAATTTAGCAAAAGGCTAAATTTGTTGAATGTCTTTTAAGAAAACCAAAGCCTTACCACAGGGCTGAAACTCCATGGTCATCCGTATGGAGAACAAAGCAAGGAGCACAGCCTGACAAGGAGCAGGCTGGCAAAGGAATAAGTGATGATCACCTGCATTTGAACAAACTGTCTACCCATTCATAAAAAAAATCTCTCTCATTTTTATTTAGCTGGTTAACAGCAATACATCAAGAAGCAATAGCTCAGAGTCTGAAATATAAAATGCAGATCTAGTGCTTATCTGAATTTCCTAGTCAATGAAATAGCCACATGGGGAGATAACATTTCTGCGGAAGCATGGGCGATTGCCTGAAGAAATGCATTTCTGCTTCACTATATTACACCATTGTGTGCCCCATTGCCTATAAAGATTCATGTTGTGGTTAAATATATCTGATTTTGAAACCCTTATCAGAAACAATCTTTTGAAATCTGAAAAAACATGTCAGAGAGTAAAACTAATTATATACACATGCTATTTTTTCCCTCACTCCTCTCTAATAGACAACATTTTTGGAGCAGAAGAAAAATGTTTTCGTTTCCATGGCAACAATATCCATGCTTTTCCTTTCTGTCACAAAGCATAGTTTCTGAGCATATTTAGGAAAATTGAAATGTGGGTAACTCGGAATGATAAAACCAAGCACAGTAAATTTTCCTCTGAATAAATATTTGTGTTTGGTCTTGTATCCACTGGCTCTGAAATTTTTCAAGGTCATGGTATTTGCAGTGTTTCCATTAAACACTTATGGCTGTTTGCAACAAGAAGTCTTATTTAAATGTGTCTTGGATGTAGCTGATGCTCTCCTAAAATAATTGAAATAATAATTAAGAGAGGAAGCAGTACCTCACAGAATCTTTCAGAGGGAGGTACAAGTAGGCAGTTGCAGCAGGACTTAGGGCTTATGGCTGGCGGGTGTACGTAGCGTACAAGAATAAAAGATGGAAAACTATGTCATTAATTTATAAGCTACATGAGGGTCTCTCTCTTCTTCCTGGCAATACTAAGTGTGCTGTCAAAGTTCGGCAACAGACAGTTAGCACAGAAAACCGTTGAGCAGATCTGTTAGGGCTCTTCTTTCTTCTTTTTTCTTTTTAGTTCATTCTCAGTACAGACCTCTATAGGGTTGATCTTTTTCTTATCTGCTGGAGCTGCTTCTCTCTGAATAATTTTTTTTTTGAACTCACCAGGATGGACTTTGGAGTCTTTGCTCCAGAAATGTTTATTTGTACCACACTAAGTATACCACACTAAGGTATACACTGTGGTAGTACTTGACTGTATAAAGCTCTATGTAGTTGCTCAGCCTCAAAACAGAATTAAAGTATTTTTGTTGGAGTCATTCCAACCTGGAGCAAAATATGTTTTTTTTTATTGTTTTGATAAAAAAAAATCAACAAAACCCCCAAAACCTCACAGTTGTCAAACTGAAAATATTCCTTACAGGAACTGATGTTCACTGACAGAAAATTCGCTAGCAGTTCTTTTTGTAACTTTGATAGAAGTGGCTTGAATAAACAAACAGTAACTTATTGAAAGGCCTAAAACTTACGGCACAAAATGTGATACTTCTGATTTTTTTTTATTTTTGCCATCTCCTTGTGGAATCATTTAAGTTTGTGCCCAACTGGGAGCAGTCTGCACACCGCAGGCAAACCCTTTTGCCCTGGTGCAAAAACAGCCAATGTTTGGAGAACTCTCTCCTGGGGATGCAGTCGATGGATTAGTTTTGGGGGTAGTTGTAGGGTGACAAAAGAAATCGGTGCGGTCTTTACAAGTGCATCTGGTCCTGAAGACTTGTGCTGAAGCAAGGCACTTCTGGAAGCATCATGGGTGCTGCGGTTAAGCTAGTTAGGCGAATGTGCAACGGTGGGGAAGGGAAGAGACTGAGGTTGTTTGCCGCCTTATAGGCCTTTTTCATCTAAGGTTTTTTTTTTTAAGTCTTACTTGTTGCCATATAAAAGACATCTTAGTTATTAGCTGCAGTGCTGACTTCTGATCAGCCACCATCAAAGAATTTTATGGGGCATACTCAGATAATATAAAAGATGATCTAAGTTGAAACAAGAAAACAAAATTGTGCTGTTCCGGGTGGTTCCTCACCTCAGCCAGGTTTCCTCTGTGCATCTCTTTTGCATGCTAAGAGGGCTAAACCTCTCTGATCCTGGACATAAGGAAAAGTGCTACAGCATGTCCATTCATTTTAATAGGAGCTGTGAGCACTTTTGCATGCACAGCTCCTGCTGTTGGATTAATGCCTCTTTTGTAAATAAATGTATTTCTAACAGTTGGCAGGATTGGGTTCCTAGTTAGGGCTTGTCTTTATTGCTACAAAAGCTGTGTTTTACCTCAAGGTATGATGTATTTCAGGTAGCCTGAGGTAAAATTACAGTGAAGGCAAAGCACAAGGTAACTTTGCACAAGGGTAAAGATTTTGTTTCCACAGTGTTTTTAGCTTAGAATAGCTGATGCATGCTAGTTACCCTGGGGTGAAAAGTGAAGTTTTGCTAGCAGGAAGTTTGAGGTCTTATTCCCATTTGTTTTTCAGAACCTGGAAAATGATAGAAGCACTGCTTATTGTGCTTGCTGCAATTCTTTATGTGTGCCTGTTTTGTAATATTTTGTGTTTAGTCCTGAAAATAAATCAGTAAGGAAAAAATACCAGGGGTACAACATGATGGATGCAAAAACTTCACTGCTGAACTGAAGCACTGAATGAAGAATTACAATTGGGTTTTATCTCAAGGCATAAAACCCCCTGAAAAATGGGGGTTTGTAATGGAAAGGCTATTGCTGACACAACCTTAACTTGAACATTGCTAACGGTCACACTATCACTTTATATAGCAATTTAATGGCCAGCTTTTTGCCTTGCCAGTGGGAACACAGCCAGTTGAGGTGATTGGGTTTGCACATTATAAAACAGCTCAACCTTGGAGTGCACTGATGTAAAAGCACTCATTCTTCATTAACCAAATTTAAAATAATGGTCTGAAAACAGAAGCATGTGACTCACGTGTTCTATTTGCACTTGTGCTGGATTCATATAAGTCACCTCACCTCTAAGTTTAATGAGCTTAATGGACAGTTAAAATGTTTTAGGCAGTCCATAATAGGTAACCATGATGGCATTCAACAGCTGAAATTGGCATTTTGTACTTCTTAGTAACCTGTGTGCAGCAGAGCCTGGTCCACTGGAACAACTTCTGCTTACAGCTCAGGGACCGCTCCTCGGTTCATTTTATTTCACTGATCCAGCTGATCTAAACAACCTGTTTCCTTTTGAAACGCAGTAAATAAATGCAGTAAGAATCAAATTGCCTTTCTTCAGTCATTGATTTTTATCCCCTAATCTAAAATTGTCAGAATCTGGAATTTCAAATCTGTAGATGATTTGCCTGTTTTCGACAACGCTTTTCTCGCTATGTGAAGAAAAAATATTGCATTGGGACAATCAGCTTGTTTTGATTTTATGACATGAATTGTGTTGATACTGCATCACTTTATGACATAATTAAAATGTAACTCCCAGCATGTTTTATATAAGTGTATAACCAACATACTATAGAACATACATAATGTCTATTTTGTGCATATATAACGTGGGTGTAATTTAACTGACTTGAAAGCACAGCTTTTTGTTTATCTTAGTAAAGATCTGTCATTTCAGTAATATTTTGAGCTGATATTTAAATCTAAATTAACTGAAATGACTAAACATTTCAGCTTTGTCAAAAATGATTTTCACTTGGCTTTAATCCTGATGAAAATCTCATTGAAATGGACAGGTTTTAAAATTTCAGTTTAACTGAGTTTTTTTTTTTTTTTTGGCTAAAATTATTTTTCAGTTCATATCAAATCTCATCCACGTTCTTTAAGCCTATCCTGGTCAGATGCTGTTTATTATGTCAAATGTTAAACATTGTGCAGGGCATTCATTTGGTCTACCTGCCCCAGTGGGGCAACTGCTCAAGACCAAATCTGTCTGTCAGCAGCCTTAAGGCCCTAATAGCAAAGGGGTTTTCCTATTCCCAGGTGAGGCACCGTCATTGGTACAACAAAATGATTGGCTTGGTGGATGAGGGGAGAGCAATCTTTATATTGACTTCAGCAAGGCATCTGACACTGTCTTCCATAGCATCCTCATAGACAAGCAAGCGGATGAAGTATGAGCTAAGTAAGAAGTGAGCTGGAAGTGAGGTAGTCTTAAACGTGTCTGAGCTGCTGGGCTCGGAGGGTTGTCAGCAGTCCCTCCAGCAGGAGGCCAGTTACCAAGGTTTCCCCCTAGGCACCAATGTTAGGGCCTGTGCACGCTTTTTCACTAGTGGCCTGGACGATAGGATGATCTAGAGGTCCCTTCCAACCAGAGATATTCCCTAATATCGTGTGATTCTGTGATCTGTGAGCACCTGAAGATAGGACAGCACTCCTCCAGTGCTGGGGAGGGGAGGGAAAACTCAGGTACCCGTTTTCCAGTCTCATCCAGACATGTGGGAAAGAGTACCCATGGAAATAAACAGTCTCCTTTCAAACCTTGCTGGTATTGTTATGAGGTTTCTTCACACAAAGAATTTACACCACTCCATTCCCTATAATATTGCAAGGAAGGTCCAACTTCTCCTAAAGTAGCCCCTCATCTACCCTACATTAGGACCACTTGGGTTCGCTACTGCCTAGGATGTTGTACTGAAGAGAGTGAGGCTGATAGATATCTGTATCCCAAGCCAGGATCCTTGGAAAAACAAAACAAAGCAAAGCAAAACAAAACAAAGCAAAGCAAAACAAAACAAAACAAACAAAAGCAAAAAATACTGGGGGACAATCTGGGATTTTGGCTCTTTTTTCTAAGCTTAACTGATTTCAAAGACTGAAAACATCTGGGAAGACACCTGAGCATTTTCACACAGACACATAGAATGAAGACTCAGTATGTCCAAGGATTTGAACATTTGAAGATATCTAGAAGGAAAATAGGCAGAAATAGATTTTTAAAGCACTTACTTATAGTTAAGTTGTTCTTCAAGCATGATTTGTTGGAGCACGTGGGCTCCATAGAGATATGCAAGCAGGTGGTACAAGCTTAACCTTGCTGCATACCACAGTCTTGAACTACCTCCTTCAGGGAGCCTCTACTCCCTCCTCCTGTGAGCCTTGTAGGCTGGGATATGCGTCTGTAACTGCTGTGATGATGCATACCCTGTGCAAGAGGTCAACCTCTATTCCTTTCTCCTTCTTTTCGCTTCACAGGAATCCCAGTGTTGGTTAAGTTTGTAGAACTGTATTCAAAAGGGAAAAGAAGAATGAAAATAATATGAAAGCAAATCTGTACTGATTGTTTTTCTGCCAAGCTTATGTAAGTGGAGATTTAACTGTATTTATGTAAATGTAGCTTTTAGCACAGCTTTTCTCTTGGTCTTAATTATGAAAATCTGCTTGAGTCTCTCTCTTTTAGTCCATAGTGAACTGTGTCACTGTTTTTCATAAGTGAGACACTTTGAGTTATCTCAGAAATCTGGAGCTCCCTTCTGCTTGATGCCAGAAGACTTTGCTGTACTGTGCTCAGGGTCAATTGTTCCTTAAACTGCTTTTAGACTCTGTTCGAAACGACAAGCAAATCAATCTTTTCTATTCAAGAGCTGATGAAATGCAGCATTTTACAAAGCATTGCCATGAGAGTATGAACTGAGTAGATGGCTTTCAGGCCTGTTCAATGTCACTTTACACTATTTTGCTAGGATTTCTATAAATGCAGAATACTAGCCTATTTGAGGCTGTTAAACACAGCCAGATCAGGCAAAAGACATCCTTTTTATAATGATATGGCTGCACTAAGATACTCTGCCCCTTCTCTCTCTTATCTGTTTGTGTGTACATACAGACACTCATATCGAACATTTAAGAGCTACTTGTGACTCTGTATATAGTACTGGGTGTAATTAGTAGATATTATATAGTGCACAACATTGAATGAGATTGCATGATCAATAATAATTTACAGTTGGATGACTTAATATTATTTTATTTGATTCTCCAAATAATAGCATGAGATGATGATATACATTTATAGTTTTGTCTTAATTTCATCACCTGCTTAATATTAACATTGAAGCCTCTATGCTACTTACTATTTTATTTAGCAAAAAATGTAATTGGATTATCCTTTTGGTAATGATCCTTGATTCCCTCTCTCCGCTGCTGATACTAAAGTGAGTGAAATTTTGGTTCATTAGATCTCCACACTTTGCAATGACTGCCAGCTTAATCTTCAAGATGTAGCACACTATTCAAACTCATGAAAGCCTATTTGAGTGGCTGTCATAGTGGCAAGAATCATTAAAGATGATTCCTGTTTTGGGGTGCGTAGTTTCTATGCATTCAGCAAAGCAGGAAATTTTCTGAAAAAGGTGTCTCAAGTCATACACTGACATCAGTTACTCAAGCATCAGTTACTTCTGTAGTCTTTGGTTTAAAGTTGCAGTATGATCTGCACAGTTACTTCTCTTTACACAGTTGGGCAAATACTATGGTCAGTTATGGACTGAGGATCTTTCAAGTGTCTGACGAGCCATAGAGCTGAGTCCCTCAGCCGCGGAAATGTTTCTCGGAAAACAGCCATACATTTGAAAAAGCTCTTCTAAAATTCCCAAATTTACTTGAAATGGTTTTGGACTGCACCTTCTCCTGAGGCTGGAGATGAACTGAAAATAAGTAATGACTGGAAATTCACACAGAGTTTTGAATTACAGGGCATTAACACTTCTGCACAAAATAACTACACCCTCCATCCGGAATTCTCTTCTCTGTTCTTCTTCTCTTCCATTTACCCTGACAAGTGCCTGAAACTTAATATTTGGTTTTGGCACTTTTGAACAATTCGTATGCTCTTTTCATTTATCATTTATGTTCACTGGCTGATGCCAGATGACACACAGAAGGAAGAGCCAAAGGCCTTGAGACAATACTTATATTTTAGGAAATAAGGTTCTCAGTTCACCTATTAACGGTCAATCTGTTGAAACAAACATAACTTGAGATGTGCATTAAACATATACAACTTAACAACACTGATATCTGAATCTTATTGTGGATGGAGTAATTGATTTTATTTGTTTATTTTGGGACAATACTAGAGAGTTTACATTTTTACCTGTTTTAAGAGTAAGAATATATTTTTTTCTAAAGTTATGAATTTCAAATTCCATTTGACTGAGTTCTACTTAGTCCCTTTATAAATAGTCATTTTATAAACAGTGTTACTGTCAGAATGTCTATCATCTGATGTACTATCAAATTTCAGATTGAAATTTTTAATTCACCATCCCTTCAGTCAATATGGACTTTTGCTACCCTCTTTTCTGTATTGATATTGATTTTGTATTGATTTTGTATCTATATCTGAGTGAAATTCAGATTAGAGGATCTCACAATTGCAACCAAAATCATGGAAGCTGTTTGGTCATGTCAGGGACCAATGTTCAAATGACTTTTTCAAATATATTTAGAATGTTATTGGATTTTTATGAAGAAAGAAGAATTATTAACAGGCAAGACATAATTAAAAAGTGTAATGTTATGCCACTTTATGCAGAGCTTTCAAGACTATTAATAGCTGCTTTTTTATAGTTTAGGGAATAGGGAAGAAGTTGACACTTCTCAGAAGTAACTCAATACATGCTAGGATTGGGTCTTAAATGAATCAGTAAATCGGGGATAGTCCTGATCTCCAGGAATGCAAGAACACAAAACTTAAAACTGCTCTCAGGATAATGACTTTGTAAGAATGGTGCAGTCCTGAAAGGACAATGTTAAGATTGCAATTTAGCAGATTCTCTCAGATATTGAATAATGCAAGGGGATTAAAATATTGATTTGTCTTAAGTTATTGGAAAATGTGATATTGTAATTTCATGCTTGACAAAAAGAAAGCAGTAGTAGTTACAGACTCTAAGGTTGTCCTTATCCGTATGCTTATAACTTCTGGCAAATATGTCACATTCAGTAATTCAAATCCCAAAGACGCTTATACTCAATGCATATTTAAGTATAGATATATCTGAGAAAACTGTCAGTCTGGTCCATTACAGAGAAGTCACCAAGAGGTTTCATATCAGTTTCTAATAAACTTCCGTTTTTTATACTTTCATTAATTCCTGTAACATTCGCCTTTATGATGTAGCTTTCCATGCCTGAGAAAGTATTTCTATTCAGCAGAATCCTTTCATCTGCCTTTGAATTATAAAAGAATCTTATTTAAATATGTGAAGCAAATCCTACGTGTTTTTTTGTCCAGGTAGGAGGAAAGGGAGATATTTCAAACCCAAACAAACTTTTATACTTTAAATTGTTCATGTACAATAGCTCATAATGAGCACCTGAATCAATTTGAGAGGATTTAAGGATGTGTTCACATCATCTTGTCTTAGGCAACAGATATAATCAAGCCTATTACCCAAACTCTTTCTATTGTCAGATTCTCCAAAGAGCTCTGATTTACACACTCTGAATCATCCTGTCAAAGGGCCTGTTTTCTCTCCCTTCACCATTGCAAAAATGGAGAGAGAATAATTGGTTAAATTAGATGGCTTAAGATAGATGCTGTGAATACTCTCTTTAGATATTGTCAGTCTTTACAGATGTGCCCTGATATGTGCACGAGATGAAGTGGAAAAAGTTATCCTTTCATAGGGTTTCCCAGAGACTGTGCAGCATGCCAGAGAGATGTGCAGGATGCAGAGCACCTGATTTAACAATAAGCTGTGCTTTCATTGCATTAAAAAAGCAGTTCATTTAGTTATTCTGACAAATTCAGAAAGTCAGTATATGTTTTCTTTATTTTAGTGGAGTGAAGGAAATGTACCCCCCTTCCCTCATGATGTTGCCTATGGTTGCAGTGCTATCTTAGCATCACATGATGGAGGAGTAGCTCTACAGCCTTCTCGTTATTTTCAGGTTTAATCTGGCTCTAATACCACACCTTATTTTTTCTTTAGATTAAGTGATTTCTCAGTCACTGAGTTGGTGTTGTTTATGGTGGGCTACTCCGTCTGCAGCAAACAAATGCATATGCTGTTAAGAATTTTCCTGTTGGCCTTGATTTGAGCGGAAAAAAACTTGAAAAGCAACCAAGACTCAATATTGCTGCTTAAAGAATGTCTGTAGGTGAGAATTGACAGGCTTAAGCCAAAGTCATGATTTTATCCATGATTTAAATCATGAGGCAAGAAATTTTGATTGAACTCATTACGGTTTTAGTCTGGCTTTGTTGTTATACTTTCATTTTTTTTTCTCAAAAAGACTTGATGATTGTTATTTTTTGTTGTCTTTAGAGACATGTTGATTTTCAGTTAAATGCAAGTTAAGCCCACACACTAAACCTACACGCTGCTATTCCTTGATTTAACATTTTATCATTAAAATGTCAGGTGACATTTCTTGTTTATTGTCTGAATATTTTACTTATTCTTTTTTATCAAACTGCTTTAGATAGAAATTGGAATTATATTAAATTGGAATTATATTTAATTGCAGAAAATGCATCTTTAAAATAAAAGCTTTAAAAAAGCCTTTTATTAATGAAATAAATTTATTTTAAATAGACTTGTTATATATTTTTAATTAAAACATTTTGTAGTTTGAACTGATTATTAATCAAAATTATTCATTTTAGCTAGTGAATTAAACTGGTTGCTTATGGTTACAATCTCCTCAAGACCTGAAAACAATTAGCTTTTAGGCTTTCATAGCTTGTTTTTGTTTGTAAATTGTGTAAGAAAGACAAAATATCATTTTTTAATCCCCCTCAGTTCCTTAACCTTGAAAGAACTAATTACAGCACTAAATTGCTAAACCAGATGAATGAAAAACAATTCTTTCAGCTCTTGAAGAAGACCTTCTAAATTAGCTTAATGTTTCAGGTGGAGTTTACCTGTGAACTCACCTGATGCACATCACCAATTTTAAGGATGTAGCTTTTGTAAAAACATAATTACAAATATATTCTAACTGCATACTGCTTTTAATGAGTTAAATGGTTTTACTAAATTGTACCAGACTTAGCCCTTAGTCATTATTTCAAATTTAATTTCAGAAATCTGTACTTATTTTTAAATTCTTTAAGTCCATTTATTTAATAACCTCACAGATTTTAATACTTGTGTAATACTTGATTTCTAAAAACACAATCATTTTATTTTGTCTCCAAGCAGTATAGACCTAACTCAAATAGCTTACAGAGTGGGTTTGTGCTTAAGATGTGAGGAAAAAAAAACTCAATGAGACCAATTTTACCACAATAGTCTAAGGTGCAAACACAACTTCTCAAGCACATAATTGAAACTGATTTCATGTGAAATCAATTGAATGGAATTGGTGCCTGTTGAAATCAAGGAGACCACATAGAAAAGTGAGATTTATTTGTTGCATCAGGTTGCCAAATTTGCAACCATATGAACAGAAAAATCTTCTGCTATATCATGAGAAAAGGTTTTCTTTGTATTTTTCCTTTTCAAATGCTGAAATTTCTAGAGCAAAACAGCTTCTTTTGGATAAACTAAGACAAACAAATGAACAAAAACAAACTTTAGATCAATCAAGCTGTTAGGAGGAAGAATTTATTTTTTTTGAATTTGAATTTGAGTGTATAAATTCAGTTTTTTTAAGGATTACACTCAGAAAATGAAGTATGTGCTGTAAAAGCGTGTAAGCAGTTCTCAAGCGTGGCTGGGAGCAATGCCTCCTGCAATGTATCTGTGGAAGCCTGTAATAGTTAATTATCATCTTAGCTCTGCTCTGCTTGCATTGCTCCAGAATACGGAGTGCGGGTGCGGAGCAAGCGCACCACTAGATGTTGCTCTAAGACAATGTCTAACAAAAGAATAAACTTAAAAAAACACACAGTTCTTGGTATTTGCGTCAATCAGCACCATTCTCTTTAAAATAATTCACAGATCGAATCCAAAGCTTTTAAAATAGGTCTTTTTAAAAAAAAAAAAGAAGAAAAGAAAATCAAAAGCATCATGAACTGCTATTAAGACACACCATATCTGAGTTACTATATTTCTGGGAATAGAATAGGGATAAGAATGCTATTTTATCAGAATCCCTTGGTTATATAAGACTGGTATTTTTAATTCTTGAAATGCTTTCTGTTAAGTAAATTTCGTGCTTTAAAAAGGCAAGGCATGCGTTCCTTATGTCTTCTGTTTCCAAATCTAAGGGGTCATGCCTACTGACAGTCCTTAGTTAAATGTTTGCTGGTCTTAGCTGAAATATCGTCAATATTTCTTGGTGTTTAGCTAAGTTTATCTTGATTTAGGGGTGTTTAGAAGTTAAGTAGAAGAGACGCTAGTTTAGTCTTTATGAACACGAATCTACAGAGTGGCAAGATGTTTGCAGATTTTACTGGAACAAGCCTATATTTAGTCTATTTTTTAGTCTAAGCTTCCAGTGTTTCACTTACAAAAATGAATAGTCTAATAGATGAGAAAGAAAAAATCTTTGAAAAGAACTTGTTCCTATTGGAATTAGTGAAGGTCTTTAGTCTGGCAGTTCAGAAGAGAAAGAGATAGGTATATGGGAGATTTTTGCAAGTAAAAAGCATAAAAGAAGAGGGGAGCAAATGACAGAGCTGCATACTCCCTAGAGTGAATATTCTGTTTTGTTTTGGACACAGTGAACTTAAGTAGTCACATTGCTTACACTTTGAAAATTTTCTCATTTATACTTGATTCACCTGACTGAACAACTGAAAGGGATATGATCAGCATTACAGGCAGAGGGTTATTTTGGGGGGGAAATGTTAGTAGCTCTTTGTGAAGATGAAATGAATATGAAATGGGCACTGAGAGATCATTAACACTGTGAAATGGATTTCTGACATCTTTAAGAAAGCTACATGTATCTTTGTCTTCCGTTCTGTGGTGGGTCTTAAATGAATAAAGCCTGTGCTGATCATTTTATTTTTGTATTTGGAGATGATATATCTTACCTCCATAGGAAATATTTTGAATTAGTTTTGCACTAGCTTATTTATATTCCCCTCCTCTGAGAGACTGTAGCTTGACCTTGTTATACTCTCAAAAATAGCAAAAACTTGTTTTAAGCCAAGCATTTTAAATAATTAACTTTTAAAAGAATTTCTGTAAAACAACATTAACATAACACAATATTTTCGGGCATTTGTGTATTGCTGTCCATGCAGAAAAAAAAAAAAAAGTTACCCACATCTATTTTAAGCGTTTTTTTTGAGTTGCTTTGCTGTCCATCTGCTTTTTCTTTCTTTTCCATGTGACGCAGGCAGGCACACGCACATGCACGTGCACATGTGACCATATATGATGTTGGAAGTTAATAAAGATGTCAACCACTGTGCTCTGCTATGGGCTGTGACACATAACGCGGAGCACCCTGCCTACTCCCAATATTGCATTTTCCTGCAAGTGCTAGATTCGCTTCTGCTTTTGGTAGCTGATGCATCAACACCCTGCACCCAGGAAGCAGTTTGATAAAATCAGTTAATTATGCTGCCCTTTTAGGCAGTGGGGAACAAGAGCTGCCTAGGACTGCAGTGCTGGGCAGCTGTCACTTTTCTGCGACCCTAAGCCTAAGCAGCAGGCTTGTTTTAGGAGACTAAGAGTGGCAAAGAAGGGGGGTTCTCAGCTCCTTGCTGGGCTATTGCATCCAGGTGAGGTTTGGTAAGGTGCCCAAGCAGTGGGACATGTTGCGTGCACGAGCTCAGCGAACCACCTGCCTCCTGCTGCTGCAGCAGGGGAGAGGAGGGAGGTGAGGGCTGCCGGCGCACGCACCGAGCCGAGGTATAGTCATGCCCCATTTTCCTGCAGAAGAGTAAAAAACGACTAAGGAAGGTTCTCCATCTGCACTGCTATTCCATATCAAAAGCAAAACCCGCATTTTTGGTAGATATATAAAGATAGGATGCCTGAGATTTATTTCTGGCTCGTAAAAAATAGTTTTGTCTTCTTTTGGACTGAGTATGTTAGATAGGTTTCTTGTTTCTGTAATTCAGTAACAGCTTCACTCTTTACAGACCTAATGCACATATCACTGACACTGCTCCAAAAAATAGATGGTCCGGGACCACCTTTGGGGAATTCCCTAAATGGAAGAATCAGAAACAATTGTCTCGTGCTGGGGGTGGAAGCACTCTGTCTACAAGCTGCGAGTGCAGGAGCTGGATCTGGAGGAAGTCCCCACGCACATATTTACCCCACAGACTATAGCTGTTTTGAGTTGTCAGCTTGGTAGTTCAATAATGTTCTCTCTTAAAAGCCTTCTGTGTATATTTAGACACTGGAGTTGGACTGTAAAGGGCCTGCAGGCACACACTCTTTGCGAGGAGGAGACCAATACCTTATAGCTTTATTGCATGTGTAGGAATCTAATTTTGCTTCCACCAACAATTTCCCTCTCATGGCAGTGAGGACAAAGCTGGGACCCTGTTGCAAAGAAATGCTTTCTGTTCTAGAAAGTGAGTGGAGCAGACAGAATCTGTGCTGCCACTTGTCTTCCATTGGAGAATTTTCCCCCCTCCTTTTCTTCTCCCAAAGGAAAGAGCTTTATGCAATGTGCAGGCATTAGGATGGATGAGGCTGACATGGGCTACTCATATGAAAATTATCATGAGGTGGCTTATGAAAATTATTCTATTAAGTCAAAGAGCAGCACATGAAATAATTTCCCTGCGGCAATTAGTTCAAGACCCCAGTGGCGGGCTTGACCCCTCATCAGAGGCACAGCAAGGATTGGCAGGACCTGTAGAAATCCTGAACTGCCTTCAGACTTGCTCGTATAAAGCTGCTGCACATCTTTTTTCTGCTCCTGTGTGCTGAAC
This sequence comes from Crypturellus undulatus, assembly GCA_013389825.1. Taxonomy (NCBI): domain Eukaryota; kingdom Metazoa; phylum Chordata; class Aves; order Tinamiformes; family Tinamidae; genus Crypturellus; species Crypturellus undulatus. The sequence goes on from VWPW01000756.1 coordinate 1,514,771, forward strand.
AGTCTTAATGGGTGCCTTGTCCCTTAGAGAGGAGGAAGGAGGGGTGGGATGGAGACTCTTTAACTGCCTGGTAAGTTTGCCTGGATCTGTGTAAGATCCAGATCTCCTGTGGTCCTGAGAGGCAGTTGTTGAACTGGAGGAGGTATTTGAAGGGCAGATGAACAACCTGCTGAGATCCACAGGATCTGCTGTCATACTTTCTCCATGATGTCTAGCTTGAATTTGCTCTTCCATGGTCAAACTGCAACAGGAAAAGGGCTGCGACATTGGGATGGGATTCTAGTAGTATGGTATTTAGAAATAGTACTTAGTTAATGAAGATGTTTTTTGAACAGTGTCAATGCTAGAAATTCAACTGCAGGATTTATGGTAAAATTTTACATTTATTTTTATGTTCTAAGAATGGCTATGTGGCTATGCACAGGAATGGGGCATTGCTGCTTGTTCACCACTTTGCCCATACTAGTTTCTGTGTGGCCTTGATGGGACAGGCTGTTCTTGTGGGCAAAATAATGCATCCATGGCATTTTTTTTGTGGTAAAATGTAACTAAAGCTCTTTCAATCTATACATGAACAGAGATGGAGCAGAACATTTTCTCTTAATGTGTTTTAGGAAGTAGGGTTTAAAACTTCTTAGAAATTCACGCATCACTAGGAGTTTTTATCACCTATAAGAATATATTCTGTGCTGCAGGCCCTTATTGGTTAGGAACTAGGATAGGACCACCACAAAAATAAAATAAATCCATCTCATTTTACATGAGTGATCACATAGCCATCTTATGAGAACTCGCAATCCCTGCCAGGGTGAATCAGCTTTGAACCATAGGAGAAAAAGGAAATTTCACTTAGCTCCTTTTGCTGCAAATGTCTGAAATCAGTTTGTAAGCATATGATATTGCTGGATGCTGTAAACCTCAGCTTAGTCTATAATTGTGAATGTCGTAAGTATTGCTATAATTCCTGAATACAGTGGGTACATCAAAGTTTGACTGCAGCCTTATCTCTATCTTTACTGGCCTTGTTGATTTTTACCACAGTTGCAATGCAGATCTAAAAAATGCTGTGTGCTTGGAAGTTAATGTTTTCCTTCAGACTGTTCTTTTTTCTTTTTTCTTTTACTGCTAGTAGAAATTCCTTCTTCAGTGTAAGTTAAAACAATACAAAAGCAGTAAAACAAATAACCTGGGGCCATTTGGAGGGAAATAGAAGCTGTGTCTCTATCCTAGTACAGTGCTGTTACAGAGCTTTTAAATGTGTAGCTGCCTCAGGTTGAAAATGCTATAGCAATCTGAATAGTACATCTAGGGTAGGGAGAACCTATGAATATGGATTAAAAAATGAAACCAATAAATATGCATTTAGATATTTATTACAAAAGAAAACATGTATTGACACAGGAATTTACACTACAATTTTCTGTTTGAAATGTTTCAGAAGTAAATCGGTTTCCTGCTAAGGGCTAGCACAGAGTGCTGGACTTGTGGTTCTGTCATGACGTTTAACTCATCAGCATGCAGGTGCGCTCTCCAGGTTTCATGCAATATCTGTCTCCTTTTACTGTGTTTACGGATAATCCGGCAAGTGTGCAGGCCAAATGGCTCTCTAAATATAAGCCTGGAAAGCACTGGATGACACAGTATGCGGCTTGGGGAGACCCCAGCACAGCTCACCAGAAGGTGGGGATCAGCAATGGCGCTGAAAAGAAAAATGGCCCAAAACTGTTTGAATTGACTGCCATGCTAGTTAATTGTAGTTAATGCTGCAGTCTGTCATTACTCTTCTCTTTCTTTAAAATCAATTCTTTTGTTTTCAACAGCTGACCCATGGTTAATAGCGATGAGCGTGGCGCGTGTGACTCCCTCTTGTACTGGGAGTAATGACTCATTCTGCGTGGTGGGGAACCAGTGCCGTGCTCCGGAGCTTGGTGGAGAGCTGCCGGCACGGTGGGAGCCCCAGTGATCCCGCTTAGGGCTTGGACAGCAGATGAAATGCTGCAGAGAGAGGAGTCCTCCTGCAGCTCTGTGGAGCCACTGTCTCTCCCAGTGCTGTGAGGCCAGGAAGCCCCTGTGGGATGTGGGACATGTGGCTTCTGCAGATGAAAGTATCTGGGCTCGTGTCTGGGGCTAGCACATAATTCCTATGTAACTTGCTTAGTCTCTGCACCTATTTTTATCTGTTTGAAATTAGCTGAGGTGAATTCCACCTGCTGCACTTGCCTCATTAAAATAGTCTGCTCATGAGACAGGGCCTGCCTTCTACCGCTGTGGATGTTGCTGTAATGTAACATGACAAAAAGTCATCAGTGTACATGGAGCCCCAACATGCAGCTGTAATACAAAGAACTCGCTAAAAAGACCCAAAAAGCTGCTGATGTTTAGTAGCCTAACAATAGCACCGCTCTCCTATATAAACACACGGGTAATGGGAAATGTCTGGATATTAATCCACCACAGGCTAGGCAGCCAGGCTTACACAAAATCATGTTTTGGCAGCATCATAAGCTGCTGCATGTCCCCTGAGCAGTTCTTAATAACCCTTTGCTGATCTTATCCTCATTATTTATTATATGCCCATGTGAAAGGCATGCACGCAGATATGAAGATGGCTGGCATGCCTCAGACTGGTGCACAGTAACTTGGTAAGCCCCTGTTATCATGTGGCTCGGCCCAGAGCAAACCCAAACACTAGGTCTTTTTCACTTGGGCCTCATGCCGACACTGAGGATTTATCCCAATTATCAAAATCTGTTATGCAGCTATAAAGATTTTTGCTATATATGCAATAAACAACAACGTGTAGGATATAGGAAATGGAGCAGAATAGCTATGAGGAAAAAAGAAAAAGTTTAACATCTGTTTGGTGAGTTTTCATGCATGATTTGGTAGGTAAAGGTTATCAGGAAAGTCAATACAATGTGTTCTGAAAACGTAATATCAGTCAAACCTCTTGGCAGGTATGCCACAAAGCAGCGAAAGACGGTTCTGAGCTGATCGGGAATGTTCTGCTGTTCATGCAGGCAGAAATTCCTCTTGGTACTCCAGAGCTGCTTTATGAACCTGCTGGCCTGGTAAGCTGAAAGCTGTTGTTTTGCTCCCAGATGGAGTGAATTGCATTTGGAAATGCACGCGGTGTCTGTTGTCCCCACAGTGTACTAGTTTGGCTCTCTATGAAAGCCGGTGAATGAACGTTGTTCTGAAAGGGGATTTTAATGCTCCTGAAAGATGCCAGCCTGTGAATACTGAAAACTCAAGCCCTTTGCCTGCCCTTTGGAATAGGCACAATGTGGGCATTAACAATACACGTGGCACCTACACAAATATTTCCCAGCTCTCTTTAGCTTGGAGCCAGAACAGCAGGTATCTTGGGATCTGTTTCCTTTCTCTTCAGTATGGATATTACAAAGGTATTAATGCTCTCTTCTCTCAAAATGCCATAGGATTGCTATGCAGGGATTGCCCAGGGGAGGCCCCATGCGAGCCTGAGCAAGGCCGTTCCAGGTGCTCTGTTTTGTACAGGGTGGCCACAGCGATCTCCATGTCCCTCATGCTCTGGTCTCCTCTTGCCAGCTGCATTCCCTGCTCACAGAGCGGGGTCTTTACAGCCTGCCATCCACGGCCACCACGCCAGTACAGGTGCAATTTGGCTTCATGGTACTCTCACTTGTAAAAGCTTTGTGTTTTCAGATCACCTCTTAAGGCACATGCCCAACCGAAAATATCAGATACATGTAGGCTTTGTTGGGTTTCGAAACATATTCATGCTATGCCTTGTGCAAGAAAAATGGGCATCTACCTAAAACGATAAAAATGCCCAGGTGTACAAGCAGTGATGAATCCCTCCCATGACTCCTAGATGAGAAGTTTCTCCCCTCCCTACATGGCAGTCAGTTTTACTTTCTGCTGTGGCGTTTCCTCTTCTTGCTTTGATATAACCAGGGGGATACTCTTATCTTGTAGAAGAGCCGTATCTCTTACAAACCTGTGTCAAGTCAGTGTCTAATTAGGCCTGCCAAAGTGTTAAAGCATGATTTGTTCCTTACTGTCTTAAAGAGCAGTGCTGAAACACTGTTTTATTCCGAGATTTAGCCGTCCCCTTGTGCAGGGATACTCCATTTAAAAATAAGAACTGCTCTTGTTGGTCTTACACCAAGCTAAACCTTTTTTTTTTTCTTCTTACTGAGTTTGTCTGAGTTTAGAAGGAAAGATCAGGGAAGAAGGCAATAATGCCCATATTTAAGCTGGAGTTACAGCTGGTTCTCAGGCAGGTTCTCCCAAACATCACAGCCACGCTACCAGCCATTAAGCTGTCAGGGAGAATATTTGTCTTCCTCCCATTTCAATCCCTTTACAAGCCAAATTACCAGATGTAAAAGTTTTTAATTAGATATTTAGAAATCTTTATAAACTGGTGAGATTAGGGAATGGAAACCCAGCACAGCAAAGGCCATAAGGTCTGCTCAGGAAGGAAAAAATCTTTATAAATAAACATGTGCTGGAAAAAAGAGGAAAATAACAACTATCTCAAGCTACAAATCAATGTGTTCCTAAGAGGTTCAGGCCCTGAATCAGTGAAATCTTTAAGCATGCCCCTAACTTAAAGTATAAGCCCCTTGACTTCAGTGGTATATGGATTAGTAGCTAGCTCATTTGGGACTTTCTTTTATGGAATGAAATATATTTGTTTTTTATTTATTTTTAGAGTCTAGACTTGTATTCTCTATGCACTATGCAAATACTATGCCTGGAAAAATAAAAAATGTAAGTAAAGAAATCAGAGGTGAGAAAATCGAAGTAATAGTCCCCCCATTTGTCACTATGGGAAACTAAGCCTTAAGGACCCAGTGACTTATACAGGGCCCCACCAACATATTCCCAGCTCCCAAGTCATACTTTTTATACTGTACTCCTCAGGCATCTCTCCTGTAAAAATTCCTAGCTTTGTATCTCCCTGTCATATTATCTGCTAACACTTGAGCCAGTGGAATAGAAAACAAAGTTAGAGTTAGCTAGTCCTTTACCTACTGGGAACTGAAGACCTGCCCCAGTTTATTTAGGAAGTTTAATATAATAAGATAATGAAGTAAAATGAATATTTTCACATAACAATCTTTGTATGGTTTTTAAAGAAAAAGTGAAATAATCATTTTTTAAATCTTATTCATTCAGGTAATTGTAACTGATACATTCTTTCTAAGTGCATTACCCAGGCTATTGCGCCTCATTTCATAGCACAAGAGTGTGAACAATAAGAAGCAGACTCAACAAATTTCAAGTAATTAAATGAGCAGTGGTAATAAAAAGAAAAAAAAATGGGTAAGTTTTCTGAAAAGGAAAAAGGTATAATTACTTCAGCCGAAGGGCAGCAATAACACAGGCACAGACAAAATATAAGGATTTTATGCACTTATTGACTCATCTGTTCACAAAAAAGTCATTATCTTAGCAAATACCACACGATAGTAATCAAGCTACTGTACTGTGCTCCTGAGATATAAAGCACCTTTTACTGAAAATCAAAGGCACTTTTCTGAATAGTGAAGAAAAGAACTTTATGATAGTGTGATGATATGGCCACATATTTTTCCTTTTGCTTTTACAACATTAACAGTTGCTTCTTTATTGCCTCTCTTTTGTTGCAAAATGTCCTTTGATGTATCCAATGGATTTTGGCAAATCAGCTGCAGAGTCAGTAGAGAAGCTTCTAGCACGGCCAGCTGAGACTCATTGGACCAGTTCAGCTCTAAATAGTAAGTTCACAACATAGGATGAAGAAAAAGATAAAAGTAAGCTTAGCTGTGAACCTCAAATCACCCTTTCTTCCATCTATCTTTATAGCTAGTGAGAGGACCTTGTTGGACTAATGATAGACATCCTCAGTTTTAAGACTAAAAGGCTGTGGAAGAAGAAGATGATGAATGCTGAGAAGGTACTGAAATTTGTACTACTTGTGGCTGGTGACAGCAGCATTGACTAGCAGGGCAGAGAGAGACAGGATGGCTTAAGCGTAAGCAGCACTAACCACATTTTAAGAATTTATAGCTGGACACTAAGTATTCAAACTGCCCTTGGAAGTTATAAGGCAAACAGTTCTGTTTCCTAAGTTTAGATGCATAGATGCATGTTCATGGCAAGACATACTCATTTTTAAAAATTTTTGGGGGTATTTTTAGGAAGAGATGAATATTGGAATAATTGTCTCGGGATTACTCAGGAGGCATTTTTGATCTCTGCTTATATATCGGGCACCTCTCAATTTCCTTGCCATAGGAAATTGAGAAACAACCATCCTGATCATTGTGAGGCTGGGGCATCTAAAATTGCCGTTCAAATTCAGAACATTACTCTCATTGGGAAGATAGATATTCCTTCACTCCCTTCATATTGGTGCCTTTGTCCTAATGACTATCATCATCTCCATCTTAATTAGATCAGGAAAAAGAACTCTGAAATTTGAGGAAGGGAAAAGAATACCCTCCAGAGGCAAAAGCCTGATGTATAAATCTGGTATACTACCACATTGTGAATTGCAGGTATCTGAGACCAGCTGCTTTAGCATTAGTATGTTCATGATGCATATAAAATCTTTTCTTGTATTATTAAAAAAAAAGACTTACATACACTAGTTTACCCAAGACTGTGGGATATAAGAAAATAGTGTTATCTTGTCTCTATGTTTGCTGTTAGAAAATCAGCTGCAAATATTTAAGGAGCTTTATTTGCACATTTCTTTCCCAATTGATATGACTGAAGAAAAATACAATCTCTAAGCTTTTTGGGACGGCCACTGTGAATAAAGTTCCTGCCTTTAACTGTACTGTATATTATATAAGTCCAGTGTTATGGGTATATTTTATTTTGCATAGAATAATATTAATTAGCAGTCAATATAATCTTTTTAATTGAAAATGGCACCATGTACACAAGACTTTTTAAGGTGAAGAACAGTCAGGGAACAGGTTCTTTTTCTCTATCGAATTTAACATCTGCTGTATCTGTGGATAACAGGTTCTGAGGTGAACTGCTGAGTATGTCACAGTAAGCCCGGTAGAGTTAAGTGTGGAAAGTCAATCTGAGCACATGCTGTAATGGATTTGACCTCCAAGAGCACTACAAAGAGAAATTGCAGATAACCATCTGAACTGACTTGAGAAGCCTGTAGTCCCCGACTCCCTGGATACAGAAAGAAAAGAGAAGGACTAAATAGACTGAACAATCATAAATACAGGAGTGGTTATGTATATATATATTTATATATTTAAGTGCTGACAGCAGAAGAAAAAAATATAGAAGAAGGGTACATTTTCCTACTTGATTCCAACCATACATTAAGAAATTAAAATTCCTTAGAAGAAAATTTCATAAAAGTAAGAAATACAGTGAGATGTGCAAGTGATGTTGAAGCAACAAATACATACAGCTGGGAAGATCCTAAGGCCCTTGCTCCAGTAAGCAATTAATGATAAAAAATACAGGTTTTGAAGCAAGTGGGAGAAATTATTCACATGGAGAATGAGATGCATTCTCCTAATTCAGTATGTTGTAAGTTCTTAATCAGTGTGGATCAGAAATTCAGACAGGAACACATCAGAAGGTGACACCAATATCAGCTACTCTACTTGTCACAAAGCAGAATTTCCAGTTCACCGTAAATAGCTGAAGATTTATATTTAATTGTGGCCAGAAATATAAAAGAATCCCAATAAACTGTAAGTTCTGAGGGAGTTTTTTCTCCTGAAAACACTATATTTCCCATTGCAGATTTCCTTCCTTGGTCTAAGTTATTCAGAAAAAAATACACTTTTTGATCTGGTGTAATCCAGCAGGATTATGTTTCTGGATTATGACTCTGGATTATATGATTTTTTTTTTTTCTGGTAGAGCTGTGTACGTTTTTGAGTGTCCTGAATTAAGAGGTTCCATTTAAAATAGCTGTTCTTGCATGTTAGTTCCCAGCAGGGAAAGCATGAACAGAGATTATACCCCACAAGAGGGGTGTGCAAAGGTGGAAGCAGAGATTGGAGGTCCAAATACCTGATTTATTGGACAATGTAAAAGGGGCAAGCACCCTGAATTGATGTAAGTTCATCAGTTTGATCTCTCTGAAGTTGCCTTGATAGTGAGAAAATCCCTGCGGTGGAGAGTTAGTGGTCTAAAATGAGAAAAGACAGAAGATGATAGAAAAGAAAATGGATGCTAAGAGTCAAAAGAACTTTAGTCCTGGTAACCACAGAAAGCATGAGGCATAATACAGCCCAACTAAATTTATGTCCACTATTTGTTTTAAAGGAGAGCATTTCTGCCTCTTTTTTTTTAATTTCTTCAGATTACTTTTATTAGGAAAAAAAAAGGCTGGGATAGGCTTAGAAGACACTCTGAGGATCCTCTGGGACTGCAAACTGCTGTGATCAAGTGCTACTTGTTTTCTGCCTATTGTGTTTAAAAAGAGAGAAAGAGAAAGAAGATAGAATGAGTGCATTGCCACATCTCTGTACCGTACGCTGAGCCAGAGTCAAAATTCACCTTTAAAGAGAAACAGCAGTGTATTTAGTTTTGATTTATTAAAATAGTTTTCAGACAGCAGTCTTATTTGTTCTGTGAGAACTGTGCTCTCTGGTAATGGGAACATTGAATTTTCATGTGAAACATTTTAGAGAGCATATTTTTTTCTATCTACAAAAATGTGACAGGAATTAGTTCTTGTATGATGATGTGCAAGTTATTATAGCTGCTATGCTAAACATGTATTTATGATCACTGCAGGCACGGCTGCTGTGCATTTTGTTTATGTTGTTACAAACCTAGTTGTGACACATTATAAAAAATACATTCTTTTGTGATAGTCTCCCACTGAGGTGAAATAAATCATGCCTCTTACCTCTACTCAGGCTTTTCAGATATTATTCTTTTGTTTTTGCTGACCCTGGAGAAAAGGACACCTGTGTGATTCAAGGTCCCATGCCAGGTGATATTGGAGGCATCAGGAAAGGGCAGGAATAGTGCCCTAGTGCAGCTGTCAGGGCAGCAAGCCACAAACCAGAGCTTGCAGCAGTTACTGTCCTTAGGTCAGCATAACCTGTCCTCACTAAAAACCAGTTTGGGAACAACCTAGAAAACTCCTATTCATGTGAGGAATAATATAACAAATAATTTAAAAATGGAGGAAACAAAGGAAATATAAACAGAGATTCCAAAATACGCAAGAGCTAATCAGATCCAGCAAATCCGTCACTAGACAAGTCCTCCTCTAATGTCTTTTATTTTCGCTGCTCTTTCATATTAACATGGACAGAAGACATGACTACTATATGTGTGTCTTTGTGATTTTTTTTCTTTTTTAATGAAGACATTGTCAATCCAGTGCATCACAATTTTGAAAGATGATAATACTTTTGAGTTAGATTTCTTTGCTTCTTTTCAGTTTCCAAAACAATATTTCATTACTGACTCATCAGCGGCCTTTGAGGAGTGTTTTGGGTGAACTGAGTATCACAAATGCTCTTTATAGGTTTCCTTATAGGCTTCCTTCTATTTGCTTGTCCATATTCCCGTTGACCTCAGTGGTGCAAGAACAAATTCTATGATTTTAAGAATGGATCTTACAGAATCTGAGTTATGAGTTTCACGCCTAGATTAACCCATACAGTGTAGTAGGTATTTAAAGAATGAATTTATACAGTGACTGTAGAGAAAATGCAACATTCTATATTAAATTTCTAATTTATTCATACATACTAAATGATTTGGAAATTTAATCTATTCTTTTCTTTAGAAATTGTTATGTCATTCCGCAGATGTTCGCTTCATAATTCTTAAGAAACCAAATGTGTTATATTTTATGTTTATAAATATTTCAGGCTTTGAAATTCATTGACAAATTATTATAATTTTTGTACTGAAACATGATAGAATGTGAAAATATAAAATTATTTTCTTATTCATATTTGTGTGTGAAAGGGATAGTGGGGAAGAAAAAGTGTCAGATATTCCTTCAACAGCTTTGGGTGCAAAGGCTGTAAACATACTGCGTACATATGCTTAGCTTCATGTCCATTGACAGTGTTTCTGTGAACAAAGACAAGGTGAGTGATATTTACGAGGAAGTGTGCTTTCAAGACTGAGGTCTTAGTTTTAACCTCCTTTTATGCAGGAAGAGACTGCTGTATGAAAGCAGGTTCAAAGTTAATGCACTTTGGATATTTAATTGAGTTCCCCAATATCAGATATTGCTGGGTCAGAATCTGAAACTACTAATATAGGACCCCGAGAAAGAACTGATAGGAATTTTAGTGGATATCATAATAAAGTTGACGTTTGCTACCTGTTATCAAAGGTGTATTTAAACTTGGTATTTAAACTTGTCTTTATTCAGAAAAAAGAATAGCACCTGTATATTATGTACCACTGGATGTAATTTTTGGTTGATGCTGGGCTTTTAATGGCATATTGTATACACCCACTGACTCTTCAGGAGAAAAAATGGTTATGGTGCATTTTGTTTAATTATGCTTTGTTGTTTTGACTCTCCTGTAGTGTTTATCATCCTGAGGGATATGGCTGAAAGTACAGGTCAATGATCTTTTATATATTATAATCCGACACACTGTTCCATGGGGCATTAGCGAGGTAAGCTGAAATTTTCCTTATTGTGTCTTCCGTGCAGCTACTATGAATCATTTCTTTATAAGGCTACAGTAGTAAAAGACTAAGGTCAGCAAAATTTTCCTTGGTCAAGTCCTAGTAAATTAATCCTTGCAGTATAATAAAAGGTTACTTTCCATACCACGCAGAATGTAAGAATTCAGTAAAGAGAAAGCAAAGGCAAGAAAGAAGTGTAAAAAAAAAAAAAAGTGTGAGAGCAGAAGAACTGTTGAACATTCTCAAATATCTTTTGACACTTCCCAGTGACAGAAGACCCCGTGCTAAATATTTTTGTGTTGATCTGCTGTGAAAATTCCCGGTTCGATAGCTTCCAGAGTTTCTCATTTCCTACCTACGGTGAGGAAGTTTAGTGGCTGACCATTGGGATTCCTTCTGGAGTGTGGATGGCTACTGTGTGTCTCAAAGACATTCGAAGGATATTTTAAACTCTTTTTTTTTTCCCCAAGGTTTATCTTTGCTTTTAATCTTCTCATGATGGGAAGTCGCCAATTCATCTTATCACCTGCAATAGCCAAAGCTACTGAACTCTGAATTTGCAAGAGTGAACTAATATGTAAGACTAACAGTACCCATAGGATCATAGAAGTAAATGAATCCGCATAAGATTCTTTATTTTGTCAAATATGATTTCACTGTCATTTGAAGCAACAGCATTTGACAGTGAGGCAGTTATATATATATATGTATTGTCTTTTAAAGCCATGCAATCAGGGATGGATGGGAGGAGTCAGAAAGGCAAGTCAAGGGGGTTCCCATCCAGCAGTGCTTGTTTTACATTTGCTGTTGCACCCCTGGGCCATGGACAGATTTGTCTGTGCTATGGCAAGCTGTCTTTGGCCTCATGGCTCCTGGGGGAATGGAAACCCTCTCATTTACAGCAGTCCTTAGCTTTTTCTAAACTCCCATACTGTGTATTTTGAAAGAGAATCAAATTGGTCAAAATTAAATTCTGCTCCGGCATTATTCTGTTCATATACGTTGGATGAGTGATATTTGGTTCCTGTATTTATATTCCGAATAATGAATCAGCGTTTCATTTTCTAGTTACAGTTAGGACATAATCATGTGGCAGTTTTAGGAGCAATAGTCGCGAAATGTATCTGTGGCTTAGGGAGGTTGGGAAACCTCTGGGTAGCTCAGAGCGGTAGCTAAGCGGGTCAGTCTCCCTGTTTGTGTTAGGTTAAAGCTGGAATCAAGGAAACCCTCTCTGAGGTATGGGTGGCTGTGAGTAGCACGGTCCTGTTTTGCTCACTTTTAGTTTAGAAGACAAACAAAATGTTTTTTTCTGTCAAATCTAGGAATATAAATCTGTCAAGACATACCAATAAAGACTGAGTCACGGACTATGCTGTCTGAGCAAATTGAAGCTGTCTGAAACTGTTGGGGTCACAGAAGATTAAAAAGAACTGCAATATCTCATCAAACTGCAAATTCTATTTGATTGTAGATGCCCTTTAGTGCCTCTCAGATACACATGGAAATATGAAACCTGGTGTTCCAGCAGCGTGTTGGCTAGATTTAGCTTGGTGCTCAACCCCAGTTTACTGTAGATGAACCAGAGGTTCGCTCTCCGAAAACATCTAAAAATCAAACATTGCTCATTGACGCTGCACTAAGTTTTCATCTCTCTCCCACCGAAGTAAAAATGCTGATTAGTTCCCTGCAGCACATTTAGCCATATGAAAGTTAGGTGGGAAGCCATTTTTCCTCTTGAAAATGGAACATGGAAAAAGGCCAATGGGGCTTCCAGGTTGCTCCTTGGGGGCCTTGGCAGGTGGCTCCTCAGAGCTGTTGTCAGCTTAGGGTAAGCTTAAAGTCTCCCTTTCTGTGTCTCTGCAGGGTGAGCAAACAGGGCTTCTCCCTCTGTATAACACTGCTTCCCACCAGTTTATCTCCCGCCTATTGCAAACAAACAAAAAGAACAGATATTTTATTGCAGAATTTTGACATGAGGACAAAAGACAAGACAAGATCAGTAACTGGGCTCTAGGGCGGTACCTCCCTTTAGCCTCATTAATCAAAGTTATTTAACAATGAATACAATAACGTGTTGATAAAAATGCTTGGAAAGGGAATTACAGTAAGCAAAGTCGTTTTGCTAAGTTGTTTACCATAAATGAAATAAAGTATAGGGGGAAATGGAAAATATATAAATCTGAGCTGAATGCATTCGTATAGTTTTCAGATGTCTTTCAGAGTTTCCCAGAAGAGATCTTGCACTCTGCTTCCTCCTGACACTCCTACAGATCCCATGTGCAAATTTTCATTGTGTTTTTTTTTTTCCTGGATTTTTTTTGTTTTACTTTTCTGTAGGCTAAAACTTTCTGACAGAGTATTGGAACTTGGTACTATGAAAAACTTCAAAGAAGCTGATTTTTCTTCTCCTATCTATATGCCGATACAGAATGAGAACCATATTCTTGACTATCTACCTTGCATATAAATCAGGCTTGTTGAACTGTGTATTACCCCATCTGAAGGATGGTACATACTGTAGAGGTGGTTACTTGTCAACGTGTTGAGTGGGAGCTAGCAACAGTGCACTGAATTCTGTCAAGGTTGGTGATCAGCGCCCTTACCAGCTGTAATCGCCACACAGCTTTTATAATGACTAATACAGTTTTCTTGTCTCAAATCATCAAGGAATGCTCCATCAATTTATGGGTGAGCACTGTGATGGATGCCATCACATTACGAGGATACCATCACTTCCTACCTATGCAATAGTCCATGAAAGTAATGCTTTGTGCTGTGTTATTCTTGTATGGCATTGCTCTAGTTTTGAGGTCCACCAGCTCATGGGACAACCATGCATTGACTCTGCATGTCTTGCAAACCTAGGTTTTCCTCAAAGTTGCCATCTGGACTGGGAGCTACAAAATCCTTTAGCTATTGTATATAGGTATATTGTATATACCTAGGAATAATTTTTATTTCTGGAGAAGTCTTTCATTCTCTTAACATGCATGAACGTTGAAAACTAATAATCATAATACATAATAACTTTTTTATTGTGCCTGTCAGGGAAAACTGTCCCAAAACGGGGTGGGGGGGAGCAAAGCTTCCTTTGACTCACTGAAATCTCACTGAAGTTCGGCAGAGTCCCAGTTGCCAGTTGCATACAGAATGGTCACAATTCTTCAACCAGATTGATCTGTGAAAGATCTTTTTTTATATATATATATGTCTTTAAAATCAGCTGAATCTCTCACTGCTCTTCCTGGTTCTTATTACCCTGGACATGAAAATTAGTGGAAATGTAACCAGTGATTTTTCTGGCTTTAAAATGATGCTCAGCAGTGAAACCAGAGGGTTGACTTGGCAAGATGTGGAATGGAATTGTTACAGGAGAGTAGGAATTCTTCCCTTAAAATGAGCAAGCCGCATATTCAGAGTCTCATGCTCATACACAGATATTTAGAAACTAATTCTATTATATATGTATATTGTGGCATATTGGGATAAATATTTTACCATTTGTTGCCTTTCATAGGCAACATGAAGGAACAGAAGGGTGGGAAATTGTTAGAAAAAATGTGACATATAAGAAGAAGAGGAAATGGTCTTAGCAAAGATATTGGTGTAAAACTGAGAGGCATATCACTGAGTCATGCTGTGCAAAAATTACATCTTAAAATGGTTTCTATCTTCTTCTGAAAGTCCACAATACTTTGTTCTGAAAATCCTAAAACTTTTAGAAATACTGCTTGAAAAAAAAGTTCACTGTCCTCATTACTGTACCTCTAGACGTTCCTACAATCTAAGAATTTGATATAATTTTGACATATTTAATTTGAATAAATAAATGTCTTTTTTTTTCTTACTTGCCAGCAGAGTCTTCTAAGTGTGGGAGCAGTTAGCAAGGCCAATTGAAAAGTCTGACAATGCATAGGAATTGTATGAAGAAGCTGTTATCTATTTGATTGGACTGATTTCTCCATCTGGTGCTGCCAATTAATTTGCCAAATTTAACCTTTTAAAATGTCATTCTTTGCCCCTTCTTAAAGATAACTAACCAATGCATTTTTCCCCTGTCCTGACTTGTTAAAAGCTCCTACCCTTCCTGTAGTAACTTAGGATGATTGTGAAAAAGAGAACAGTATAATGCAAATGCTGCCTCTTGGTAGATAAACAATAATTTTATCCATCTTAAAGCCATTGTAGTGTAATTAACATAATGGCTTTAAGCACCTCTAAATACAAAATACAAAGTACTGGAGACAGAGTTGTTAAACTGCTCATTTAAACAGACCAATGTTTGTCCATGACACTGCAATTCTGTTGGCATCTTGTTTTAATGAGTATTATGACTTCCTTTCCAATTTAGAAAAAAATAAAATCTATCATGCTGATGTATTGGTAGACCTTGTATTTTTCACAGTTATGAGTCTTGTATTACGTTAGGAGTTAGTTCTTTCTTCTTTCTAGTGATGTTGCACTCCTGTGATGTCCATTAGTATGTCATTCAGAGTACTGTGAAAAATGATGATACTAAATGTTTTACAAATAGTGTTTTATTCATCCTATTTGCTATAATACAGAGTGACATGATTTTCATGTAATGAAGTAATGCGGAGTAATGATTTTCAACTGGCTTCCAAGAAGGTGTCATGTATCAGTATTGTTATGTGAATTAGTTGTTATGCTAATGATATATCAATTATTCCTTGGGAGGTGGCATTAAATCAAGCTATAATTAATGTCTTATTTCTTATTTCTTTTTCTAGCAATTATGAAAATACTGCTATTACGATATGGAGTTAATACTTAACTTCTGTGATACTTATACACATTAATTTTTATGCCTTTTTTCCTGCAGAAGATGGGATCATTTTCCTCATTCTCTCCTAAGAGAATACTCTTAATTCTTTTGTTTTTGCATAAATTGTTTGCTTTTTTTTTATCTTCATTAGAGAAAAATGCAAGTTTGTCGTTTACAATGCTCTTTTTTTTCCCCCTAGCACAGCAATCAAAACTGAACTGAAGCTATTCATTGAGGAAAATTCCAGAGCTGTGGGCTCTCCTGTTTTAACAGTGGCCCCTAACCATGGGTGTCAGGCTGCTTTTCTGTCTGTTATACTTTGACTCTTGGCTATACAGTGTCTTAACTTCAAGGAGGAATGGAGATCAGTCCTTGTTTTAAAGACATGATTGGCTTCATACTTTAATATGATGCCCAGCTCTAGTCAACTCTATTCTCTAGAAGATGGTGTTCTCTACTAAATTTCCTCACAATTGATGAAAGTCATTGCACCTTTCCTCTAAGTTATTATAGTCAAGGGTAGATGGATCTTCTCTTCTTTTGATCCGGGCAATGTAAGTTTGCATGCTTATTGATGCCAGCATGGAATAACAGGCTAGCCAAGAGCCAACTTTGCCATTTCTGTGTTTCGCTGTATAGTATATATCACAGTACTGCTTCCTCGCTGTCTTGGAACGAATGTGACTGTGGCTGCTTCACTTCCTGCTGGGCTCCTCAGTGTCGTGTGTGTGCTGCGTGCTCTGGTCTTGTTTAGCAGATTGAACACAACCAGGATTAGGATTAATTTAGGTGTCTGCTTGCCTTGCTCTGAGCCTGCATTAAGATTCAGCCTGGAATCAAGAGGATCACAGCCCTCCTGGGGACTCCGCTGCACTTAAACCTTTGATGCAACGATGGTGGTCCAGAACTTAGTCGCCATCTGAACTTGGACATGGCAAAGCTTGCTTTTTTTAAGAGTAAATGTGCTCCCCATAATTTGCCTACACTGATTTTAAATAACACAGGCACGTGATCTGAAACTTTCTGAAAAGTTTATAACTGAGTTTTCTATATACAAACAGGACAACTACTGCTATATAATTTATTCCAAGACAAATCATATCCTGATTTTTTTTTCACAGTAGGACTGTGAAACTTTTCTGAAAATGCTGTGACTTTAGTAAATGTCCATTTCTCTAGAATTTTAGGGAAAAAAAACCTCTGAAAATCCTTGTAGAAGCTTTAATTTGGAAAATACACAGCCTCTGTAGGACTCTTTGTCGGCCCTTTGTGTTCAGATAAATAGTTTTCCCCTGAGGTTTAGTCAATGATTTTTTTTTTTGCAACCAAATCTATCTGCTAAGTGATAATTCTGTTAAGTCTGTTATTGTATATTGAGATAGACGTTTGTAACTATACAAGGAAGGCAATATTGTATTGGTTTAGTGGAGATTATCACTAGGAAAAAGCAAATAGTTTCCAGCACAGAAAACACTAATACATCCCTTCAGGGTAGAGGGGAAAATTAGTGTTAAGCATCTAAGCTGAGATCTCTTGTGAGCTACAAGCCTTGTTTTGCTGCCTTAGTAAAATATGGCCATGGACACCGGAAAGAGACATAATCTTGTGAATCAGGGTTGCAAACAAATAGGTCTACACTTTCATTTTTGTTGACAACTAAGTTCAATCCCAAGCCCAAATGTGTCTGCCTGGCCTAGTATTCATTTTTAAACGTGTGCATGTGATATAGGCTGTTTCGTTATTTTCTGGAGTGTGACCATCAGCCCTCTAGAACAGTTCTGAGCATGTTTTTGGAGCAGATCAGGAAGATCTAGCCTGAAGACAACTCAGGCCACCAGAAGCTTTTTGGAGCATACAGTGAATGTTTTGAGCCATTGAATTGGGTCTGCTGTACTTTAACTTGCTTTTAACCTTATGAGAAGGAGCAGCTGAAAAGAACAAACATCTTTCCAAGGATACAAGTGTTCTGGGAAGCAAAGAGGAGGATTGTGTTATCCAGTCTTGCAGACATCTGGTCCAGAAAAAAATTAAACTCTTCAGATTAGCCAACTGGTAAATGGACAAAAAGTCTGTGTTGATATCTAGTTACTTTTTCTCTGAAATCCTTTAGACGTGAATATAATCAGTTTGGAAGAGTATTTGTTTCTTGCATTAATCAATGGCTATGATTTCGCAAGATAAGATCTGGCAGTATCAACCTACATTGTAGCTGCATGAGCAGTTGTGGCTACTACCTATCTGAATGTGCTGTTGGGCTCCCTCTAACCATGTCAGAGTCATGTCACTTCACATAGAGAAGTGATATCTGAGACATGAAGCCTTAGAGAAAAGATCAGAAATACACGTACTTCTTCACCAGCATTTATAAGGTTTTTCAAAAAATAATAAATGACAGAATACAATGACAGATTTCAGCAGGCATTGCCTTAGCTAGGCCAGTTAACAGCACCACATTATTGTGACTGAACATCATTACAATAAGTATTGAATAGGATCACCTTTGGTCTGACAATGAGCTGTGCATATTCAATTGCCTTTATCTCAATGTTATTCCTAATATGAAAATATTTTGAAATTATGAGAGACATTCATGGGTGTTGCTTTGCACTAATACATTCTTCAGTATTGGTGCCATATATCTAATAAGAAATATTTAAAGCCTCTACATGATTTCTCATCAGGGCAGAAGTAGAAAGTGGTGTCATTCTCCTTTTTGAATATGGGAAAGTTGAGGTACAGAGGAATAATATGTCATATTGTGGAGTCCAGAACAGAAGTTAGATAGCTCTGAACCAGGTTATGTTGCCATGATTTAGAGTTTGCTTGAAAGTATTACTGATGTAAGTATTACATATCTTTCCAAGGGAAGGCACAATGTATGAACAAATACCAAAGGAGTACAAAATGAAATATTTTATGATTGTATCATGGTAAAGAAACAGGTGATAGACAGCCTTTACCTCCAATGGCTTCCATGGCTTCAATGGCCTTTTCCTTTTTTCTGTGAAGAAAAATGATCACTGCTTTCAAAAAGGACAGGTGGTCAAAGCCATCTTCTTCCCCTTACAAATGCTATTGAAACATAAATGGAACAAAAACTGAATGAATTACAGCTACACCTGGGATTCTTGACACTCCTACAGTTGTAAAACTTTTCTTCTCAGAGTGTAAAAATCTCTTTCGCCCTCTCTTTTTTCTGTCTCAAAAATTTCTGGGGTATTAGAGTTCAAATATATCTTTGCCTTCAGGCAATGAAAAAAACTGAAAAGCTCAACTTCAAGTCTGAGGAAATACTTCAGAAATTTACAGATATCAAGGGTAGGCAGAATTTATTTATTTATTTATTTTTGGTGATCATGAGGGCAGCAGTTACTCTTCTTGCAATATCACCATAGACTCACCACAGAACAGGGAGTTAGTATTTCTGACAAATCGCCCTGGGTGAAGTCATTGTGATATGGATACCTGCCAAAATGTTCTCATTACTACTTCCTTACTAATTAAAAATTATTGTTTCAGCGCTCAGGCAAAATTAGCTGGCAAATGTAGGGCTGAAATTGGGAGCCCACTTACTATCGCTTTTTCAATAAACAGTGACGTAGGTTCATATATATTTGTCACTAAAACTGTTAGAAACATTACTTATATATACAACTATGTATAAATATCCTGAATTAAGCGTGAAACAAGGAGAAAAATACTTTCTAGTGCAATATTAGTCTTATCAAAGTACAGTAATCAAATAGGAAATTTTAGTTTCTTGCATAGAAATTTTACAGATTGCTGTGCTGACAACTCTTAATCCTATCACTTGTTTTTAACATTTTTGGTGATAATTTTCTCCAATAAACAAAATAATGTTTTCTTTTATTTTGCATTTGTTGACAATTTAATTTCCTCATGTTTATTTGTGTTATGAGTGTTTGTTAGGTCCAAGGATAGTTTCTTTGTCCAATATAATTCTAGTCAATAGTTGATGGGAAGAAATGGCTTCTTAAATTAAAAAAGAAGAAAAAAGGAAGTTATTTGTTGTCTCTTATAAAGCAACTTTCAATCTCAATTGTCTCAACTAAAGGAAGAACCAGGTCTCATCTAGATGACAAATGAGTCTGTTGTGTTTTCTGCTAACCACATGGAAAAGGATGCTAAGAAAAAAATTGAAGTTAAATCCATCAGCTGCAAATAAATAGTTTCCACTTTAGACTTTAGAAATATTAGCTAAGGGGATTTGCAAAAAAAAATGCAATCAGCAGTCCTCCTGAGTCACATACAGCAGTAAAGGTTAGTACTAGATAGCCTGGTTGGTGTCTTGTGCTACAAAGTTAACTCTGTGGAAGCCAAAAAAGCTGAAGATACCATTGGAATTTTAAAGTTAATTTTGGAATGATAACATTTAGCCCAGAATAATGATGATTGCCAAATACAGCACCCCGTATTTTTACATCATTTCACTGGTCACAAGCTACTAACATATTTTTATTTGTGAGTAGCTTTTTTTTGAGAAACATTTGAAGGCAATGAGACACAACATTGATGGAAACATGAAAATATCCTGTTTTTCTCCTGATCTTCTCAAAGTCATATATCATTAGATATCTATAGATGAGAAAATGTTATGATTAAAAAAAAAAGACATTTATATCAATTTCCACATATTAATTCTCACCTTGCCCGTATTTGGAGCTACGGGGTCTTCTTCTACCATCTTTCCATAGCCATGTATTAGCTGCTGTCAGAAACAGGCTGCCATATTAGAGTTTAGCAAATTTTCTATGTTTTAGTCTTGTGCCTTTAAATAGTTGTTTTTTGCACACATCACTGTTAACTTGAATAAAAGCAATAAAATCCGGTCAAAAAAATACAAGACAAAATACTATAAGGATCATCTATGCACAAAATGTCACATCCGTTGCTCTGTATCAAGTGGGCTTGCCTAAATTTCCCTTGCTGCTGAACTAATTCCGTTCCATTAAAGACAATACTTCCTGTACCTTCCAAGATACTTCCTGTGCTCATGCAATGTAATGCTCATTTTCCTGTACCCTTAGAAGTAAAGCAGGGTTTTGAATATGAGTTTCCTTTTAAGTAAAGTTTCTGAAGTTGTTTCTAGCAAATATTTCAGAAATCATGTAACAGTCTTCAAATGTTTTCTGTGGTGCAAAGTGGATTTAAAACTATAGGGCATAGTTGAGGATTTCTTAGGTATAGTAATAAAGCTGATTTAGCTTTTCTCTGCTCCTTGACATATGGAGTATTTCAAAGGTAAAAGAGACAAAAAGAGATCTCAGATCATTTTAACATGTCCTGTCAAATATCGTCTTTAAAGGGTTTTTTTCCACTCTGGAACCATTTTGGCTGACTCCTAAAGTAGATGGCCAAGCAGTAGTGGGGAAGTTGTACACAGTGCCCAAAATGTTAACACCTATCCCTGTTCGTGTCAAACAGACAAATCATTATCTAGACTTTCTAGTACTTTAGGAACCAAGCTGAAACTTTCAAGGCATTTTATCTGAAACTTTATTGCCTTCCTGTTTATGGCAATATCATCCAAATTTTACAGTGTCTATTGCAGTATTTTCATTTCTAGACTGTTTCAGTTTTTGTATAAAGGCGAAAAATGAAAGAATTTCTGATTCAGAAGGTTTTGGACATAATAATAAAATGAACTAGGTTTGTGTATCTGAAATTTTAATGGAAAGTGAGTGTTGGTTCTTAATCTAAATAGGTAAACCTACAAGACAAACCTTACAAGATCCCTAGCCCAGCCTTCCTCTTAGTTGTTAGTTGAAGATTTTATTGCTGTTCTGAGACAAGGCAGAAATATTGCACAAAGTTAAATGTTCAGGTCTTAAGGTACAATTTGGTAATAACAGAATGCTTTCTAATTTTGTTTTTAGTATTAAGTCAGTGTTTTGGTGTATAATTTATTTTTCAGCTCTTTCTATTTACCTTTCTGATTCTTCCACATGCTGCCTGCTTTGATTCTCAGTGGTTTCTTCAAGAAACCGCTTGGCTATTCCCTCGGTAACAGATTGTTTAATCCTTGGGTAGTCTAGCTGCACTAAATCTAGGAGTCTTTGGATCCATGAATCTGACCCCTAGACAGTTCCGTTTGTGCTAGGAGTGTGCACATTGCTAATCTGAGCCTTCTCTATCTAGACTGTGGAAGTTTACACATGTTACTTGTTCAGCTTCACAAATAAGCTTTTACAGACTGGAAAATAATAGAATATGCTATTTGTGATCAATTGCTGGGGATATCACTGTGTCAAAACCTGGACTGAGTGCTAGAGGTATGGCCTAGTAGTTGCAGCTGGAGGTTAGAGGTTGAGAAATCTGTCATTTTTGCTATGGATTTGTCTTTAGCAAAAAGAAATTTTGTGACTGTTAATTAAAATATTTGTATATGCATCTTTTAAAAATAAAAAGCTCTATTGTTATTAAAGTATTCAAAAGGGAAAAAAAATGTGCTTGCTGCAAATTCTCTAGTGGCTCTTCAGAAAAGAAAGATTTCTAATCGGCAAATTCTAATCAATAATATGTATAAATTACTGTGCCTTGGTTGTACTATCTAAATCCCATTAAATTTTTATTCCTACTTTTTCCTCTTATGAGTTATTGACTTTTCACTCCCAGCTGCATTTAGTAAGTGTTTGGATACTAAACCAGCACAAACATTTTAGTTTTTAAAAAGCTCATATGGCTCTAATTTTTAAAAAACTACATATTTCTATAATTACTTTTGCTGTCGATAATTTGTGGCAACAGGTTGGCACCTTGAATATTATCAAGACCTGTCTTGACTTTTGCTGTGTTATGTTGCTCAACAGCCTTGCTCAGTAGCTCTCATTTTAACATGAAGATTGACATCAGAGTTAGATTGATCGCAGCACGCAAACAATTAACTAGCAGCTAGGTTCTTACTCCTAAATGGAATATATCAGGGCCACCAAGATACTTCCAAGTGTTATTCAAAAGTCAAAGATTTATTCATCAAAACAATACCTTCCAGTAACAGTAAATTCTGCTAGCTGTCTTCCCCATATTGACTTACCAGACAAAACAAAATGTATTTGATTTAACTGCACTCTGATGGCCAGATGTATTCTCCAATCCTTTTGTGAAAAACAATGCAGTGACTCTTGAATAGAGATTCTCCACTTGGGAGGGCATGCTTGTAATGCTGCCCTTCCTTAGAGATTTAACGACTGGCTGGAAATTTTGAAAGGGCATCTGTCAAGACCCACCCTAAGCAATTATCCTTCCTCCTCAGGGCAGGCTTGCATGGTCTTTTCCTTTCCGTATAGGGAGGAATTGTATCTTTTTAGTCTCCTATGTCAAGGCAGTCTTACAGCTTAGAGAAAGGGAATAAAATCCAAAGACTTAATGCAAGATAGGGCTATAGAAACTCTACAGACTTATATGAATACAACCATTTCTAGTAAATTTGTTTTTGATAGACATCTCTCAAAATATGCTTTACAATTTCCTTGAGGGGTCATACTTCTATTATTGATAAAAAGAAGTGCTCACTAATGTCCATCAAGCAATGCTTGTGTTTTTAATTATTTTGTATAACTACTTGATTAAGTGATCTTCAACCTTAATATAAGATGATTGATATGAGAGCAGCTGTGATGTTCTCTTTTCTATTGCATTATGATTTAGAGTTATTTTGAAATAACTGAACTTATCTTCAGTTACATGGGTGTTGTATCTTGTAGTTATGAGTTTTAGATGTTTCTGCATTAAAATGTGAAAAGCTGTTTCCAGACTTGCAGTCGTATAGAGTAAAAATGTATAAATATCGATTAGAGGTCAGATTTCCAAGTTTACTTAAAAACCATAGGTTGAAAGGTCCTTCTGGAGAATATCGAATCTAATCTCAATGTAAGGAAGTATCACTGGAGATATACAGTATTCTCTGACTTGACTAAGGAAAGTTATTATTTTCTGTAAAACTGCACAACTAGATCTGACTAGTTAGGAGCAGCTGGTCACAGTCGGAAGTTTTGCTATGTATTTGAGCTGTTGAATAAATATATTTATTATTCTGTGGTGAGTTCAGTTTCTATGAACAATCATGCAACCCATTTGCCTGCAATGAACATTCATGGAAAACAAATGTCAGTCTCTGATCCTAATTTTCTGCATATGAATACTTAAACTTGAGACAAGATACAAAGCCCATTATAATCACCCAGAAAGACACCCACTGACTTCAGTAGTCTTTCTTTTATTGGTCTCTGGAAGTATTAACATAATTCTCCAGTCAGGGGAAAGAGGCATTGTTTGTTTTTAAATCTGACTAATCATAACTGTTTCAGAAATGTTTAACATTCTCTGAAAGTCATTTGTTATTTTATCAAACCCAGAGTCCAAAGCTTTATTCTCTTCTGTAGAACAAAACTAACAAAGAATTTTGTTCTTAACACACCATAGGCAGGCAGAACCCACATTCACAGCTACAATTTAATTTAGAATGATTCATGTAGACAGAGGCTGAAGATCTGTTTTCTAAAGACCTAAAGTTTCTTTTTTTTAGTGAATGTTAAAAATGTTCTTGGATTTTTTTTGTGTGTGTTAGTGGTCTTTAACTGTAGATCTTTTCTAATAGTAGAGCTGCTTTCATTTTATTCTTTTTTTTCTGCTTCTTCTTTTTCAAGTATGCTCAGCTAAAATTATTGCACTAATTCTCACTGACATTAAGATTCTGCACTGTGAATGATACAGAACTCTTCAGAAAAACTTTGAGAATAATAGCTCACTGTCAGTGATTGGAAGGAAAATATCTGGAACCTGCTGTCTTCTCAAACGGTGGCTCTAATCAGTCGTCGGAATTAATCACCATCGCTCTCTTTACAGTACAGCTGCTTCCAGCCATACAGATTGACTTCTGGTATCTTCTGGTGTGGACCAGATGATGGGACAAAAATGACTCAGTCAATAGCTTTGTCTGACTATCCATTCTCTGCAAATATCACAGTTTAGTTTCTTAAACACTCAGTCAAGGGAACTTTGTCTGAACTGTTTTTGAATACTTATCAAATTAACTGAACATGTACTTCTTGGTTTGTTTACATGCTGGGGTAGGAACAGACTAGGTGTGTGTAAAATCTTATGTGCAAACAAAAATGAAATGCCGTAAAGTTAAGGAACTGTCACCAATGCTGACTCTCTTTCCTGCAACACTCCCTTTCAGTTAGTACAATGTGTAGTTCTCAGATCTCTTGCCAGGTGTAGAACTGCTATACCAATCCTTTTCCTTGTGGCATTAACTCATTTTTTTCTCTGCAAGGACTCATCATAATGTGTATATAAATTTGAGGGAAACTAGACTGAAGTGAAATGAATGACCTCACAATTCACCAAAAAAATTTAGTTGTTTTTTTTCTTCCCATCATTCTGTAATTGAATAGAAAAAATATCATGAAATATAAATATTCAGCTTCTACAAAAGGCAGGAAATGGTTTTTGTTTCTAGTTAATATGTAACAGAATATATTTTTCATTAAAGAAAAATAATTTTAGTCAAGAGAACTAATAATCAAAAATGTTTTACTCTCACCATCCCTGGGTTCTGTGAACACAGTTCCTTTGGGCTATACTTGCATTAAAAGAATTTCTGGAATAATTCCTCCAGGGAATGGAAAACTGTCAAAAACTTATCCAAAAGGAAAAGTTCATATGTAGGAACGGCTACTGTGGTGAGACCTTCAATGAGTCACTTTTCATGGTGTTCCAGTTATATAATAACCTATGAGCATCTTTCTTACATCATATTGGTTAATCTGAAAAGTTCAAAAGTTTTTTAAGTCAAACTCTTCATATTTTGTTAGGGAGCATAAACTTTTCATGCCAGATAACTTTTATGTTCCTTCCTAAACTGGTGGGAAAAAAACAAACAAACAAACAAAAAAAACCCCAAACCCACAAATCCTTCCCTTTCCAATGCACACACTTTGGATCTGTAGACGGAGGAGAAATGGGTTTGAAAGTTTCTTGGATTGACATGAATAGAAAAACAAATCTTCTTATTGATTGCTTAAAGTGTTTGAACACACTCATACTTTTAAAATGTATTTATCTAATAGTTTGCATTCTAAGAACTGAATCATAAAAACATATACGATCTTGCTAAATCCCCGCTTTAACTATTTTTATAATGGATTTTGTCCATTTAGCTTTTCATCTGATTTCAATATATAAAAAAAAAGCTTAGCCTAATGAAATGGAGGCTTACTGTTCACTCATGAATCATATCATGCATTTGTTTACCTAAATATTTTTACTAATTGGACTCATACTTCAAAGTCAAAAAGAAAAGATTTCCCAATGTTGCCTCTGAACTTCACAGGACCAATCCCCAGGAAATAAGTAGTTCTGAGACTGAGGAGGACACAGGCTCCATTAGCAGGAGTTGTTTACTCTTTTATCTGCCAAAAGCCATAAGTCATTATGCAGCTAATAATTAAGGAAATGTATAGCATATGAGCTTCTAGAACAAAATAATGTTCTGAAATGTATGTTGTTGATTACTCTCCTCTATACGCTATTTATGTCTGTGTCAGCACGATGGGTGGTTGCACAGATGCTGAGAGGAGGTGGGACACAAATATGATTGCTAAAATCCTAGATTTGTTTATGCTGTCCAGCACGAATGCCCTGTAACTGTTCTCAGGACAACATGTTTATACACACAGAACAATCAAATCACAAGAAGTTACAGTTCTGAACAGCACAGCTCTCAAAGTAAAATCCAACACAGATGTAGACTGTGACATTGCAAAAGACATTTTTATGGACCTTCAGTGGTATTGCACAAAGACAGAATTATAGGAAAGAGGTCCTTATCAGTTAGGCTTGAAAGCTGGTCTGGATCTTTAGAGCTTCTGGTGTTAACATTCAGATTTTGGAGGGGAAAGAGAGATCTCTTACATTTCCATGTCTTACCCAATCGTCCCCCTTCCAGTTATCTGACAAAAGGATTTAGTTAAAAGTCAGACATATCTATAATGCAGCAGGACCAATGAGGAAAGATATAATGGCTACAGAAATGACCACTGTCTTTTTTTTCTTTAACTATTTTTTATTTTCCGCTGTCCTTGCACAATTTGTACAAGATAGGGAATAGGAACAAAGACAAGGCTCCGGTCATTTACTGGCAGAGCCATCCTATGTCCTTGCTTCCTGGTGCCATGACTCACACCCTATGCAGGTCGTGCCAAGAAATGAGGCATTCCTTTTGTTCTGACATTCTTCCTTCTGTTTTAGTGTCATAAAGGCAATTTTATCCCAATATAGCATTCAACATAATTCTCCTCTATCACTAGAAAATGCAATTTGCTTCTGTTCATGATGAATATCTGGGCAGACAGAAACTATCATCAAACTTGATTTTTGTCAGAGTAAACATGGGAATGTAGATCCCTTTTGTGCTACCAGTGATGTTTCAGACAGGGAATCCCTGAAAGCTTCCTGGAAAAGGCTCAGGAGTTAATCTCATTAGTCAGAAAAGGCATAGGAGAAGGAGAGAAGTGAGGTCAGGCCCTGCCACTGGTGTGGATGCGCAGGAGGATGAACAGCAGAGTTCCTATATGTGGAGACTCTTTGCTCTGCTGGTTATTTTGACAGTGACATGGAAAGTCGCTGTTGCAGGGCCAAGGAACGGCCTCTTTGTATGTAAACAATGTCCTTTCATATAGCATGGAATGTGCTAGTTCTTATTACGCAGAGCAGAGTTTTAGTAGAGAAAATAAAAAACAGACGTGAGGAGGCTGATGACAGGCATGGTCAATGGGAGATCAGTGTAGCAATTCCCACAGTTTCTATGTCTACTTCTATTATTGGTATCAGACGCAAACTGTTTTTTTTTTTATGTAAAGAGACACTCCTGCCTCATTTTAACAACTGAGTCAACTGTGTGCTTTGTGATGATATCAAATGCTTGCGCTTTCCACAGAGGTGTTGTAACACTGTGATCCAGAAATCAGGCATACTGCAAAAGTAATGGCTGCTGGGTGGCTTTCTGTCTCTACACATGCCTAACCAGACACAAATGTAGCCTGCCACATAGACTAGATTTAAGATTTCCTTTTATTCCTGTGTTCAGACTGCAGGGTTGATGAAACAGAAGCTGTTCAGATGGCAAAGCAGAACAGCATGTTCTGAACACGACCAGAATCACTTTCTCCGACTTTACTGCAGTGTAATACCTTTTGAAAGGGCTTGAAGATTAAATCCAGGGCTGAACTTTTATTGGCTTTTACAAAAATATAGTATCCTGCTCCATCAAACTGACCAGGCATAGGGCATATTTTACTAAATGACCCATAATATAATCATCTACTACCTTTTTTTTCTTATACTGAAGTATAGTGTTTCCTTTTCTCTCTTTTCTATCATGTCATTTTGGAGACAGCTTTGAATGTTTCTGTCTGCAATTCATAACTCATTCACATAGAACACTTTGTTTAATTTTGAGAGATGAGTTTTGCTTTGACTTAGGAGTACTTGGATTAAATCTGAATTTGAGGCTCACCTTCAAACCCAACCTTTTTATCCTTTCTTGATTAGTTTAGTTTATGTTCTTGCTTAGCAGCAGGAGATTAATTCAGGTGTCTGCTCCTACTCAAGAGAAGGTACAGTTCAGCCCTGCTTTTGCTTTTCTTTCTTCACTTCCTTGAGCCTGCATTTATATTCCAAAGCTGTTTTAGGCTGAGAATTCTGTGAAGCTTTTCTATCAGTCCAAGGGTAAATGAGCCTGAAAATAAATCTCTTTCAGCACAGATATAGGAAGCTGTATTATTGAGTTTGACTTCATACAAATAACAATGGTGTTTTGCTAAGCATGCATTTAATAATGCTTTTGCAATGACAATGTTTCACTAGTAAAATTCCAAGCTTTATAAAGTTTGAAGAGACTTTTGTTTTACTGATTCTTATAAGATGCTGTTCTGAATAAATGGAGGTGAACCATTTTGTCTTGGTAACATAAAATATGAAGACTCTCAAAAAGTATGATCTTTGTTACTTGAGGAAAGAATGTTTTGCATTCAACCCTTTGATTTTATGTATGTATTTCTGCATAATCATTTTAATGCACGGTGTGTGCATGATTCTTATATTCAGGAATTCTCACAGAGAAGTAGACACACAAAAGGTGCGGAGGTTTGAGTAAAAAATTTCTTATATACAAAATTTCCTGATGTCTAAGTAGAGAGTGAAAGAGATGTTTTCATTTAAGGAAGGAGAATAAAAGGCTGAGAGAGGATTTAGTTCTTGTCTTCCACTACTTAAGGGTGGGGGTCAGAACACAGAGCTGAGCTCTTCCAGCAAAAGGATAAGAGGCAACAGTCACAAGATACATCAAGGGAAATTATAAATAAATATATGAAGAAAGATTTCACCATTTGGGTGGTCTAACATTGAAATAGATTGCTCAGAAGCATTGTAGGATCTTCATTCTTGGACTTTTGGCTAGATATGACCCTCATCAATCTGACCTAACAATCCTTTTGGTTCTACTTCGAGCAAGGGGTTAGACTAGGTGATGTTCAGAGATCCTATCCAACCTGAGCTATCTTAGAAATTTAAAAGAAGGAAAATAATCCAAGTGTGATAGAAACCTTACCAACTAGCATGAGTGAAGTCTTCCACCACATAGTAATCGTGTGAAGGGACTAGCTCTGCAACTTCTGAGCTCTGGTTGCTGAAGGAACTAGCAAGATTTCCTGTTCTTGCCTTCTCCTTCCTGATGCTGCAGAGAAGCTTCCTTTTGAAATACTGTTACATAGCATCAGTTCCAGATCTAGACTCCTAAATTCTTAGGTGATTAAAATATTAGCTTCTTTGAGTTATGTGTCTGAGCTCCTACTGCAGTCAGTTGCCTCGGTTGCCTGAAGATCGTGTCCATTGTCACCTGAAAACTCCGTTATCTTGTCTGTCCCTCAGCTTCTACTCCAAAAGTGCACATCTCCTCAATCCCATATCACATCTGCCAATTTTGTGTTGATGAAATATTCCTTTAATATTTTTATATAATAAACATCTACCTATGACTATGCTTGCCATGTATTTACTATGATTTTGGAATGGAAAGGGTTTCTTTGATCTGTAGGCGGTATGTCTATATTATAGGATGTAGACATATTTCTGAGGAGGTTGCTGAAGAGCACTTTGACTTCCAGATGTTTTGGATTGTGCCCTTAGTTTGCATTAGTTCCATATGCTGGTGAAGATTATAGCAGGAGGGAAAGAATTATTGTCTCCCCACCTCCCCAGATGTCTTTCAGTCTGTTCCTGTTTTGATGAGTTTGCAGCTTTGTTTCAGCTGCAGCAGACACCTGGGACAAAATCTAGATTTACCAATGATTTTCTTTTTAGTTTTGACTGAAAAACAAAACAACCATTTTCTTTTTTGAATCACCATATAAATTGCTTGGTATTGTAGACTTACAGCATGTGCTGCATATGAATTGCATTTCTTGGAAAGTGGCAGTATCTGAAAGTATAAGATCATTTATTCTCCTTCCCAACTCTCCCCCAGGGTGCCCCACCCCCTCAAAAAAAAAAAAAAGAATTTTTTCTGCAAGTTTAAAAGACTAGTTTACAAAACAATGTGGTGGGTACTGGAAGATGTTAGTATTATGATTCTAGGATTTATGATGCCAGAGGAACAAACTGGTCTTATTTCAAACTGTTTAAAGAGCAGCATTAGCACTGACTGCAGAACTTGACTGCAGCCTTTTGTCCTTCTATCCACCTAAAAGAAAGGAGCAATACTATCAAGCGGCAATGATTGGCTCAGCAAGATAAAGAAAATAGTAGGTAAAATATTGAAAGATATATTTAAAATATATTCTTTTATAAGGTATAGAGAGGTTTAGTGAGCTGAGTATGACAATATGTTCTGCAAGATGCTCCAGGGCAAAGCAGACATAAAGGTTCTCATCTATTTGTTTTCATCCACCTGGCACCTTGGAAGTAGTAAAAAGCTTCCAATCTGTTATGTAGTAGGATAAATTTACTTGCTGTAAGTTTAATTCAAAAGATTCAGAGTTACCACCTGCATAAAAGCACATACATTCAGAAGTGTCTTTGAATCACCCTTAGTTGTACAAAATTGGTCTGATCTCTTGTGAATAACTTTTCTTGTGAGTTCTCAAGTGCTTCTTGCTTAGGCCAACAATGCTGCAAGACTGGAGTTTTGTTTTGTTGCACTTCAGCTCCTTGAGTCAGGCTGTGTCTCAAATGTGACCAGAAGAGCAGAATATGAAATGCTTCTGTAGTTTGGGAAGAATTATGGTTTCATGAATGTACAAAGGTTCAGGTCACTCTAGATAACTGAACTACAGCAATCCCTAAAGATATTCAGGTATTTTATAGAAAAGTCATATTTCCGCGACTGAAAGAGCATTAGTATTTTCAGAAAACACCATGTCAGTAGCATCACCCAGTATCTCAATGCTCTGCAGTAGTAGCTATAGGATGTTCCTTAATCAGACACAAGGATTTTAGAAGAGCTGATATAAAAAAATGTCAGGAAAGAGACTGACAATTTAAGTTAGTTCAGTCAGTGGAGATATTCCTTTGTCTTCAATCAACATGGAGAAGAGCCATGAAGAGCAAAAGTAACGATAAGATAATTAAGTTCAGATGTGTGAATCCAGGATCTGCTGCCATTCTTATATATTATCATGCAGTTCACACCAAGCATTTTGCTCTGAGAGGAAAGTGAGAAGTAGCTGACTCCTGTTTTAACTTGTGACATGCAATTAAGTAGAATATGGAAAGAAAGCACTACAATTTATACTACAATTTATACTACAAATTATACTACAAAGTATATTCAGGCAGAAAGTTTACCTGGCTTTACTAAAATCCATTGTCTTGGGGGAACAAATGCTGAAAATTTCCAGGAATTTTTTATAGGAAATTTTCTGACTGGATACTATTGCATCATGCTTGTCACAGCTGAAAGCGATGTGACTATGGTCTGTCCCTTGGAGACCTCTGAAACATCAAAGGTTTGAAACATCATTGGAACTCTCACTAATGTGTTTTGACTCTCAGATTCAGGATTGATCTTGCCTGTTTTTCTCGGCATTACACATTTCCGGACCTTGATGCACATTGGTCCATTTCCAGTAGGAGGAATGGCCAGTGCTTTAGCCAGATGGGTAGTGTGGTACTGAGGACACCCTTTTAGGCATTAGTATGAAAGTTCTAATCCTTTCTTCTTTGGCTTAGGTATATCAGAATAGTTGACTACAAAATGGTGCAGACTTTATTGAGAAGAAATAAAAAACTCATTTGTGTGTAGATTATCATGGCATCTTAAACAACTCCTTTTTTAATGTATAAAATGCCACAAGGCAGTGTGCAAATATAAGTTTAAAACAGCAACAGAAAACATCAAATATCAGTCATTTTTAGGAAAGGAATATTGCAAAATCTACACATTTGTCTTCATTAGGTAGTAACATACACTGTCTATTTCAAATATGAATAGAGTGAATGCAGAAAGCCAAGGCTCTGCAATGTGATAGATAACATTCAGACTGCATTTGACCCTCATTGTTTCTAAACTATATGAAAATAACTTATAGAACAAAGACGATGTTATCATCACAATTTACCTTCAAGCTCTCTTACTCACTCCCAAAACAGAGGAAATTGTAAGTGTGTGTGATCACATAGGAGCTTGGATTAAGTTTTGTTCTTCCATAGTGAAAGAGCACTTCTCATTACTTTCAATCTAAGGAGTCGTTTTTAGAGCCTGAGGGGAACTGGTGTACTCTGAGGATGCTCAGTACCTCTGGTTCAAGTTACCTGCTAAGAGGTAGAAGGAAAAGGTATTGAAAGAAAATGTGAATATTTGGAAAGGATTGCATCTTCTAGATATATGAGTTATAAGAATGAATGTATCTGGAACTGCCAGGCTTACTTAGTTTTACCTGGTAATTTGTGAAGACAGAAATTTCACGTGATTTTTCTTGCAGAGCAAAGTAACAAGAACACATCATTTATTCCACTAAAATGAAAATATTTTGACATTTTGTAGTGATATTGTTTAGGTATTATAAGGATTAGTTGAATGTTGGTCACGAGAAATATTTTCTTGCAAAAGTTTAATATCAAGATTGGTATGAAAATTTTAACATGAGGCTTACATAAGGGTTTCACAGCTAGAGACTTTTTAGCAGTTCATTCACTGGCATTTAGTCTACTGAATTGAACTCAGCCAGTGTGTTTGTAAAGTAAAAGTATTTTGGAATGTGCTGGGTTTTGTATTTTTCGTATTCGGCACTAGTAGTTAATAACGTATCATAATGTATGTTTACACACATTCACACACAAAGGCTTTTTCTCCTTCCTGTCAAGAGACTACATGAAAGGATAGCAGGCAAAGATCTTACCAACTCCTTCGAGGATGCTCCAGGGGTAGTTTGTGTTGCATTTTGTGCAATATTCTGTCAAGGTGATTTCTATGGTAACCTCTATTTGCATTCTTTCAAATGATAGTAAATTCTGACACATTCCGTTAAATATTGATAGCAGTGTTTCATCTGCTGTAAACCCACATGGGAATATTTAATTTTATCTACTGTCTAGGACTATTCTCTTGTGGTATCAAAGCAGCAAGCTTTTTACAGTTAAAATGTTAATTAGATTTTTATAACCATTTTTATCATTTTGCTCTTCATCTAGATTGCTCCAAACATGTTTATTTACAATTCCAAAATGTTTCCATTAATATTCCATGTCTTCTTATTCAGAGATTAGCTTAATAACAAACCTCTAAAATGTACTTGAAGGCATGTGAAATATCTATGGAATCATAATGCTGCAAAAATGCTGGCAAATGGGCTAATAATCAAGAGATTTGTAAGATCAGCTTTTAAGGAAAAGATACAAATCTGTAAGAGCAGATGTCATAATCTCTTTCATTAGTGCATTGGCTTGTGGAAATAAAGCATTACTGAGATTGTTTACCAAACAGATTTGACTGGTGAGGTAGGAAGGGGGAGAAGAAGGCTAAGCATGGGGTGTAATTATTGGAGTTTCAGTGTCATGGGTGACACATGAAAACACTCCAAAGAATTAAGACATTTCTTTATGGCCAATATAACCTCTCATTGCACTAGGAAAAATGGGTTTGTCTCTTTCAAAAACAGTGGTGAGGGATCTGTCTAGTTACTGTTTTCTTATAAAGAAATTAACAAGCCTGCATTTCTGGCAGAGAGTAGGGCTACTGTTGTATGTTTTGCATCACTGCTTACACATTTCAACAGTAAATACACACAGGATTTAAAGCACCACTAAGTAAAGAGGACACTGCTGACATTAACCAGCGTGCCACTGAACAGTGCTCCAGCACTTGAACAAGTGGCAACAACACAAGTTTAAGTTGCAAGGACCATTCTTATTTGATTGACTGGCCTATAGGTGCAAAATGGTGCACATTAATGTGGAACTTCTGACCTGTTTTGCACTTCTGAGTAGGTTGTGTGCAGCAGTGCCATGATAAAAGATTTTTCTGAGAAAGCGGTGCCAATACCAAGATTCTCTGAATTCCAATAAGCCCTGGAAGCTAGAAATCCTGCCTCAGAGGTACCCGTGACAGTATTTGACACTAAGATCAACTTTGTGAAAGAAAGCAAGATGGTATATATATCTAGGCTGTGAAATTGCATTTCTTTTAGAGTGTTTACTTTTTGTATATCCAATTCCCAAATTATCTCAATTACAAATGCAGAACTAATGGGAATTAATCTGCTCCTAGATCTTATACAATATAGTACAATGCAGAGATCACGTACTGTTATTTTTGAGATGTATTGTATTGAGGTATATTTTTGATATTTATTGTATTATCATATTGTATTATTGTATCAAGAATTCTCAAACTCAAACTAAGCAGTCTAAGCAAGTCACATGTTTGATCTCTTCTTTCCCCCCCACCTTTTTTTTTTTTATCAATAGCAACCCCCCAGACAGATCAATAGGGAATCTGTTGAAAAGTCATCGATATGATACAGCTATCTTATATTATGCTCTTACAAAAAATCCTTGGAAACTGTGAAATGATATAACCCGCCTTTTGGGAGGTCTTGCGTCTTCTTTCAGTGCCTTTTTTTAACAGAAATAATTCAACGGTAATTTTTGGATTTATGATATCATATAACTATTCTGGGCAAGGAAAGAATTAAGCCTGCAGAATTCTAGGGCTATGCAAACTGATCATCTGCTGAAACATTAGGAAGGGTAAAAGGACAGTAGAAAGGGCAGAAGAAACAGGTAGCAAGAAGAGGGTCAGTCAGTCCATGGCTCTGTACTGGAGTTGACCCCTGCACCATTCTAAATACTAACTGAATTACTGTTGCAGGGCCGTGGTATTCAAGGGCCAGATCAGTACAACATGCTGCTGCATGGCTTGGTATCCTGGCAGGATTAGAGGGAGTGAGGAAAAAGGAGAGAGTAAAGGGATGGGAAACAACTCAAGGAAAGCAAATGGAAACCCCAGCTACAAACTGCCTGGGAAGCACAAAACCAAATGCCTAACTCTGGGGCTCATTATGTCTTGAATAATGATAGCTACTGAGGTGTCTACAACACAGCATGACTGCCTGGCTGGCCAGCTGGGGTCTGCTAACTCTTATCTGCCAAACAAATTATGCATAATATAGTAGAAGGTGAATTGAGTGGGGTAGAGGAATTGAAAGGAAAGGTGGGAAGCCTAGAGGTGGAGAGGTGTAATAGGAAAGGAAGGAGGAGATAAAAAGTGAATGCATGTACGGGTTGGGAAAGCTGATTAATGCAGAAGAAGTGGCATGCTTCCAGAGGGAGTTCAGATTAGGTTCGATTAAGTACTACAGTAAGGCACCGAATCAGAACTCATAAGCCCTATGGCCTGGAGCCAGCCAAACTCCATGGCCACAGGCTTCTGTAATTACAGGGAAGGTAATGCGGAAAATGCATTTGAATTATGCTCTGTATTCTGTGAAGGTTACTACTTCAGGAGGAACACCAAATCCAAGATAATTTAATGCTATACAGAGCTCAAGCAAATAACCTGTGTGCTGCAGAGCGCAATACTGAGTACCCATCCCCGTGCAGCAGTCGGCACAGTCCAGCGGAACCAGGGTGCCCTGGTGCCATAGCCTGGAAGCTGAAGGAGCGCTAAGGGCACCTTTAAGGTCTTGAATCAGCTTGACTCTGACATGCTGTGCTGGCCCAAAGCATTCTTATTTTCCTCAGAAATCACGAGTTAGTGCTTTGTTATAGATTTGACTCAGGCTATTACCTTAGGCCCTGTGTTAAAGACTGGAAGTAGGTTTGTCTCTGACCACAGATCATAGCAAATCATATTTGTTCAGTGCTCTGATAAACTCTGTTGGATCTGAGCTGGCTCTGCACCATGTACCTTTGTTGCGATGTCCTTGTCTTGATGCTCACCACACAAGAGGCACTCACCAGATGTATGTGTGTACTATTTTGCTAGCTAGCCAAATCAAGGAGAAGAAAAAGGTATCTTGAAGGTAATCCAGTCTTCAGGCCTTAAGTTACTCATGTAACTTACTGATAAATGATATATACTGAAAAGCCATGTTTGTAATGATTAAATTACACTTTCCAAGAGACAGACCCAAAGCTTTTGAAAGCAATGACAAAAATACCAGTAATTTCAATAGATGCATGATCTATGTGATGTCTTTTCAAAACAAAAGGAAACTTCTTTAGACACTACATCCACAAATATCCAAAGGAATATTATGTTTCAGAATTATAATGAATGTAAATGTGTTTTACTTTATATGGATTTGTTTTATAATTNACTTCTTTACACACTACATCCCCAAATATCCAAAGGAACTTGGCATATTATGTTTCAGAATTATAATGAATGTAAATGTGTTTTACTTTATATGGATTTGTTTTATAATTGAGACACAAAATGTAGTGACTCTGTGAAATCATGTCCTATCAGTAGGCATAAACAACCTTTCTCTTTGGGAATTTAAAAAAAAATACAATGCATAATGAAAAGATGCAACATATTCAATCCACAATCTCTAGAAGCCATGGTTTTCCACTATATATTTTCATTAGTACTTCACCTATTTAAAACTGCTTCTTCTTTACATCATGAATGTCCTTTTAATTTAAAGAATGTAAGTCTATGGAGTGGGAATCATTTTTTTTTGTGCATTGAGGAAGATGATGATGTTCAGCACATAAGCAATAATTATAACCCTGTTCTAGGCACCTGAAATGCGATGGAGATGTTTTGGGCTGAATCCCCTTAATTAGATATTGTTGTGATCCCCCTAATATGTATTCCAGTGTGGTAACCTCCACAGGATGCTGTATCAAATACAGAAAATAGTATGGACCAGACTGCAGAATTAGTTCCATCCTGCTGTGCGCAAGACATATAACACCTACTATCTCTTTTCCATGGAAAGAAAACCTGAATATGGGGGCAAAAGGGAAGGTGAGTGATTTACCTTTGTCATTAATACAGCATAGCCAGACAAAGAATATATTTGGTCTTCAGAACACTTTAGCTGGTCAGATCTGACACTCTGATGAGGTGAAGAAGGGTAAAGTGAAGGAATGGAGAGTAAGAGCAGAAGAAAAGAGGAGAAGACTCTTGCTAATGCAGGACTGCGCCAGCAGAACTGTGTTCTTTAGCAGAATATCTTCTCTCAATGCAGCCATTTATTCCTGTACAGTTTTCCCCAAAGTAAAAGGAAGCATTTGTAGAGATCTGTTCCAGTTGAGAGGCTGGGAGTCTCATATAGGAAAGATAAAGAAATTCTTTGCTTTTCTTTCTCTCTCCCGCACCCTCCGACTGATTATAGCTTGTACTTATAAGACAAAATTAACAACTCTGCTGCAACTCCTGTAACTAATGCAAAATGCATGCCACTGATTTGTTGTTTCTCTGTACAATTCTCACTAACCAGAGGAATGTTGGATTCCACCAGGATGGACATCCTGAGCTACAAAGGGGAATTTCAGATATGCCTCTGAAGAACTGTCAAATTGAATTACAGTAAGCAACTGCTTCACTATCGCTGAGTGTCCAGATATAAATTCTATGTTCTTTTATTGGGCCTTTACACTATCATTTCCCTGAAGGTACTTTTTGTTACTGCTGAAATATGGTGAGGTTTCCGGGTTATTTTTTCTACTACCTTCTAAAAATTAGTCTTCTTCCTTGCTCCCTTCTTCCCACTCTTTCTTCCTCTTTCCTTTCCTTTCCTTTCCTCTCCTTTCCTCTCCTTTCCTCTCCTTTCCTCTCCTTTCCTCTCCTTTCCTCTCCTTTCCTCTCCTTTCCTCTCCTTTCCTCTCCTTTCCTCTCCTTTCCTCTCCTTTCCTCTCCTTTCCTTTCCTTTTCTTTCCTTTCCTTTCCTTCCCTTCCCTTCCCTTTCTTTTCTCCCTCCTTCTCTCCCTTTTATTCTTTCTACTCTTCTTCCCTTCTTTTACTTTAGGGAAAATTTGTAGATGTTTCAGATGTAGTCCCATGGCATTCCTGATCACTGATTATAGTCCATTATATAACTTTGGTGCTATTAACATAAGAAGCATATTATGTATGTGGCATAACTATACTTGCCTCTTAAAATGTCTCTTCTTCTAAGAGGTGGTATTTAGAAATCTCACCCCAGGTGGACTCTATGCCCCGAGAACAGTTATTTTCTATGAAGTTGACAAGGAGATAAATGGCAGTCAAAAGTCAAAAGTTAAGATTTTAAAGCAGATCAGGTTCTGCTATTTATAACCCAAACTTGTCAAACTTCAGATTAGCCTTTCTTTTTCTTTGTGTGAGCTAAAGAGCTACTGAAATCATTAGTTACAAAATCCTAAAAAAAATCCCAGAGATGAAATATTGTTTTAAGTTTTACCTTATTAAGCAATAAGTTTAAAATGACTAGCTGAAATTGAGATTCAATATTCTGGCAGTGTATGCAGTGTTGACTTATGATGAGGAAGGATGAAGAGGAAGGATGTTAATTGACATGGTCTGACAGAATGACTTTTTGCTCAACTTTTTAAGTTGCTACTACTAGAAAAAATAGGCTAAAGAATAGGTTAGCAGAAAAAAATCTTAAACAGAAATGGGGAGGGTAATTAAGACAATCATTTAAAAAGCTGGTTTCCATCATTTTAAAGCAAAGTCTGGGGCCCTTCCTAGTAAAGGTACTTTCATGAACATCAAGTGCCCTTTTTTGAGTGGGGGGAACTTCTAGTAATTACTAAAGAGATAAAGTGTCTTAGGACATTCAGTTTTAGTTGAAAACTCTAACAGTCTGAGGGAAAAGGGTGACATTTTCAATGTTAGGATGCATATCACTACCGTGTGTTGGAGTCCTCAAAATAAGAAGCTGCCTGTGTAGTGGGCAGTCCAGTTAATCACACACACAGAACTGACCACAAAACAAGGCAGGCTGTAAGGGACCTCTGAAGATTATCTCATCCTACTCTGTCTTGCTCAGGCAGGGTTATCTAGATCCCACTGCCCACTTTGTGTCTGGGTAGTATCTCCAAGGATGGAGACTCCATAACCTCCCTTCAGAGGGTGTAAAATCCTTCCCTTGAGAGCAAAGACGGACTGTGCTTCAGCTACAACTCCCCTCCCTGTTCCTCAGTACGTATCCTGCTTACTGCTTCTGATTTTGTATTTATGTACTTTTTGGCTAAATGAATGAAAGTATGCTTAAAACTGCAGAAAGTTGAAAAACTTTCACTTAAATAGTCTCTAAATGTACCTTATTGTGTAGGGGATTAGTCTCTGGTGATTTAATTACTTGCTGGAACATATCTGCAGTAAGACGTCTGCTAAGATATAGATTTATCAGAGATCTGAATGCAGGGACTGCTATTTTGCTATCTTTTGAGTTGGAAGGATGAAAAGGGGGAAAAGAGACTTCTTTCTCTTCCCCTTGCTCCATCTAATGCACCTAGTTCTGACTAAACTACAATCAGAGGTCTACATATTCTTATTACAAACTACAGAACCTCATACACAGCGTGTGACCTGAATGAAGCAGTGTGTTACTGTCACTTGAGCATGCCACAAAAATGTTTACCATAAGCAAAATTGGAAAATAGAGATTACTTAGGTAATGTTTAATCCCATAAATGGAATATCTTTGTTCCCATTACAAGGGCAGATGACCTGAGTTTCCAGGAGGTGATGAAGTCTCCTGGAATCAGTGAATTCAAGCAGTACCCCACGGCTATCTCCATACCAGGATCCGGTGCGGTATTGATTGACAAATCAGATGTCACTGCCTTCTTTCGGAGGCAGAGGAAGTCTTTTCTATGGATAAAGGTGGCTTTACTAGTTGGCCGCGGAGTCAGAGAACAAGCCATGCTCTAGTTAGTTTATCAGTATAAATGTAACCTGAGATTTTGGCATAGTCCTTACATTGTCTTACTTTGTGCCCTTGCTCCAGTTCATTTGCCTGTGAAACCATATAAAATCTGGAAGTCTGATTCTAAATGATAACAGCAGGTGTTCAAAGTCAGTATATTTCTTATTCACCTGGAGTAAGTAATTGCGTAATCTTAACTATATTTTTGAAAATAATATTTCTGTTTTTTTTTTTTTTTTTTTTTTAAACAGCCACTAAAATCCACCAGTGTCTGTCTGCTCTGGAAACAATATTGCAGATGAGATGATTGTGTACAGTTCCCAAACATTTTTAAACTGCCTAATATGGCCCTGAATAGATCAAATAAGTATATCCTCTGCACTTCTCTCTATAATCAAGTCTTCTTCCTCCATTAAACTTTTGTAATATATTCTAACAAACATAGCCACTTCTCTTTATATTGTAAACATGTAGATAAGTTCAAACATGTAGGTCATATGTTTTTGTGTTATAATTATAGTCCGCAGTATCGAGAAACACAGCTCTACAACATACAAAGCCACAACAGGAGATCTGGACAAATGCAAAGAGCAGAGATTCATTTCTCACAGGTGTCCCATGGCACAAATCGTTCCAGAAACAGATTCTACTATATGTTTTGAAACTGGCCTCATTTACATGCTTTTGTAACAGAACATTGTACCCTTGGCTGTAATTGCAAATAATATCTGCAATGCACAGTTATGTTAATTCTGTACAGTTGCTTAAATTCTGGGAAAGAAATCAAATTCTGTAAATGTTATGGGAGATTTTCTGCTAGTGCTCCTGGTCATGACCTATCTGCAGTACAGACTTAGTGTCATTTAGGGATACTATCACTGTTCTCTCAAGGTCTCTGCCTAGACAGTCTTTTTATTTTTTTAGCCTCAATGTTAGCCTATTATCAGCTGCCTACCTTATGACTGTTATAGAACCTGAACAGGAAATCAAAGGCAAGAACGGTGTTATTGTCAAGGCACTGCCATTTTTAAACTTTTCTCTTATTTTTCCCTGAAGATATCAAGGTGCTGAAAAGGTTCATTTGCTAGACACTAAAACATGAAGAACAGTCATCTCTTCATCTTTACAAATAGTAAACAAGTTGGACATTGATGTAAAATGAGTATTAAACTCCCCATTCTTTTCTATTGCAGCTTTGTAAGAGAGGAAGAGTTTTGACAGTTTTCTAGATGTCTGATTTTTGTGAGCAGTTAACTCTTTGGAAATCCGACTTTCTGTAATTTCCTTCTACTTCAGCAGAAGATAAAGCCTCTGATCTGTCTTCCTTTAGAAAGTATGGTGGAAGTGATAGAGACAAAGAAGAGATGTGGCTCTACATTACAGATGTGGCTGCGTGGAAATTTCCTGGGGTTGGGGATGGAGTGAAAACTCTGTCAGCTGTTTTACAGTGGCCCTACCTTGTGGCATGTGCTTGCACCATAGACATGAATGGCCCAAGGCATCATCCAGCCCTTCTACTCTTTAGTTGTGCTCTTAGAGCATTATCTTTTCCAAGGGTTCACCTAGTACTGAATCCTTGCTACTGGTCCTTCTCTGGCCCAGTTCTATAGGAAATGTTCCTTTTTGACTAGCAGCATATTTATTGATCTTAAGAAGTCACGGATAGAGGCCAAAATCAGTCCTGCAGTGTGTTAAAAATAATAAAAAGAAGAAGAAAGAGAAGAAAAAGATCCTTCTGCAGAATATTATATAAATTCAACTTTTTGCAACAATTCCATTTGGTACATGCTTGAGAGAGTCTGAGTCTGGAAATGGAATAAGCTGCTGCAGCCATGGCAGGTGTATTTGGTGCAATAGAGGTAGCATGACAGGGCTCTATTACAGTAAGTAATACAATTCCAGAAATAACCTGTGCGGAACATATTGCTTCTGCTGCACATGTCAGGAAATGGACTTTGATCGATGTTGTTGTAACGCAAAACCCCGTACTAAAACTTTTTAATTATGATGACAATGTAAAAGTGGAGAGGGCACTCACTGGCAGTGTTCATTGCCTTTATAATTAACAAATGGACAGCACAGATTAATTCTGCATACTGTTCATGTTTAACAATTCATTCTAGTTGCTGCCATCAGCGTATATATAAGCAATAAGGCATGACAGGGGGCCTGGTTATCATCACCTCTGGGGTGTTAAGAGGCATCCTCTGGGGGAGTGATTATCTTATGATAACCGCACCACCTGGAGTTACCATATTACTGGTATAAAAATTCATTAATGTAAGAGAAAAATGCGTACATTTGTGCTAGAGGATGAAGTTGGGAGCTTAGAATGCCAAACAACACTATCAGGAGTTCTGCTTTGCATCTCTTCAGCTTCATATGTGAATATTCACTAGGCTATTCACTAGAATATCACTTAAGCAATATTTTTACAACAGTTTAATATGACCGTCAAGAATGAAATAGAGATGGCACAGACATCAAAGGACAAACAGTCATTTGGCCATGGACCTTAAATTGCCTTTTCAAAGGGAATACCACCACTGGAAGAAGACTTCCTAACATATTTTTTTTTCAAAGGAAAAGAAAGCTTAGGGAAATCACAAATCAAACTAGATAGGAGTGTATTTTAAATTTTAAATAGGTTCATTTCTACTCTGCAATGCATTTAGAATATATTTAGCTTGAATTCATCAGAAAAGTGTGGAATGAAGTACATGGGAATACAATAACTCATTGTCTGCTGTTCTCTAAGATAATGTAACAAACTCTTATCTCATACTCTAATGACTGCAATGTTAATGGAGTCATATGCTTTTCCTGACCTCTTCAGCACTGGACGGATGTCTGTGTGCTTTCACTGTCCTTCAGGTTTTCTGTTTCACTCTCAACTTCCCTAATAATCTTATTATGCTTACTTCTTTTCATTTTCTTTTTAGTAGGAGGAGACATTATATTTAAATTAAGAGTTTTAGTTCTAGACTTGTAAGGATGATTTATTTATTTTTTTTTTAAATCAGTAAATTCTGAAGAAACTGGCTACATGCTGATATTGAGGCTCTTCCTTCCCAAGAGCATTGCCTGCTCTTTCATAGCAAGTTATCCCTCCAGCTAAACTGTTGACCTGTCACCTAGTGCCAATAGGAGAGATACAAAGATCTTCTGCTCTGCTCTTGCTTGCTACTCTGTCTGCTGTCTTTGCAGAGCATGTATAGCATTTGGTGGATGCAAAGGTATACTTCCTTCAGGTTCTGTAGATGGCAGTGGAAACCACATTCCCAGTTAGGACAGTGTGATCCAGAGAGAGCAAAGTGGCTACAAAAGGTAAAATGATTCCATTTTACAACTATTCTTTGCTCACCATGTTCACTGTGGTTAATGACCACACAAGGACTAGCTCATCCGGGCACCCAGAAAGATTGTGAGGATCATTTACTTGTGCAGTAGCCTGTAGGTGCTTAGAGTCTACCATTAGCGCTTAAAGAACATGACACCCAATCTCTTTTTTTGTGTGTATGGAATGTTTCCCTCCCTGCACAGATCCAAAGTATCTGAGTTCTGTGTAAGCAAAACACACAAGTAATACCAACTCTTGTCAAGCAACAGAGTATAGCACAAATCAAAAGGTTGCTAT
This sequence comes from Crypturellus undulatus, assembly GCA_013389825.1. Classification (NCBI taxonomy): domain Eukaryota; kingdom Metazoa; phylum Chordata; class Aves; order Tinamiformes; family Tinamidae; genus Crypturellus; species Crypturellus undulatus. Next base: position 1,558,221 of record VWPW01000756.1, read on the forward strand.
TACCTTAGGCTTGTTATTTATATCACAGTTATGCAGCAGCAGAAAAACATATCTTTGGTGATTTATTAATAGAAGTTCTTAAATGATTGTTACTCTGTACCTATGAAATGTTGATGAATGTAGATTATGCTGTTAAAGACTTTTGGAATCTATTTTGATATGGATTAAAGGATGATTTTATTTCTATAAATGCATAGAAAATTTGAATTTTTAAAACTAAAGGTCTGTAGTGAGACTATTGGACTATTAAAACTGCAAGTTCTTCTGGACCTGTGATTTTCTCTTTGCACTATCTTGCTCATCTAAGTGACTGAATGATTTGTTTGATTGTGATGACCCAGAAGGCTTCCTTTCTGTGATACAAGAAATGTCTGAAACATAAAACTCTTCTGAGACTCACTTTTTGTAAATAGAATTGTATAGTGCTCTACAGACTTATAAATTGTCATGAAATTGTGTAGCAGAAAACTGCTACATAGCATCCCATGAGTGTAGGAGACCATGGTACAGAGGAAAGTAAAAAAGAGAAACATATCTTTTTTAGCAACTCAGGTCCTTCTTCAGAAAGTTCTAGGGAAAAAAAGACTCATGAAGATGGATTTTTGCAGAGTTCAGGTACTACGAGAATTTGTTGGGATGTTTTATGTTGCTGTTTAAAGCTAATGCAAAAAAGAGTGACTGAGTCTTCCGACTTGCTCTGAAGTCTGTGGCTGTCATTTATAGCAATTGGCACATGCAAAGCAAAACTCCTGTATTTATGAATTGATCTGATTCACAGTGCCTGGCTTAGAGAGTGAAAAGTAGCAATATAAAGTACTAAGCCAGAGTAGTCCTGGGAATTTGCCTTGCGGTAGATGATAGTGTTTAGGAACATGAACAGCTCTTTTTTTCTCTTGCTGACCTCACTAGTTTCCTTGTTGGAATTCTAATCAAAAGTAAATGCTCTTCAAGCTCTTCATTCAACTTCTACTACTGCAACTGGAATTGAAAAAAGGATTGAACTAAAGATACTAGAGCTCCCATAAAGTTGGTGCTCATAGGCACTAAGAGGACCTGAAATGCTATACAGTGGGACAGGTATCCACAGTGGTGTGTTCACCTGTTTGGTTTCTCAAAATCATTAGAGAGCAACTGTGCCTTATCACTCATGTGATAGCTTCTTAAAATTCCTGGATGTTCATATCCAAGAGAATGTAAGCTTTTCTGCTCTGTTCCTGGATAATTATGCATAAATTCTATTGCATCGCAATGCAGTTGCTTAATCTTGGCTCTTGTCTTCCTCAATTTCCAGCTTCTAATTACACAAGGAACTTTGCAACTTGGAAATATGACATTAACTACTTGTCTAAGGAATAGTGTAATAGAAGGACAAATGTTGTAAATGACTAATACCAGACAGTCATCATAAGCTGTGATTAACTTTGGTTTCTGTGTGAGATGGTCCAGACCTGCAAACTACATTGTTATTAAATGGCATTGCATGGGCAAAGATGCAGACAAAGTAAGTCACATAATTTGCTGCTATGACTTGTTTATTATTCCCTATTTTTCAGCCTGACTGATGTGGTTAGTTTCTGTGACTTTTCCTTTTCAAGATACATTCAAACTCATGCTAGTCCTCAGGGGTGCCATTTTGCTTAAAATCTGACGCTTTCAGGTATCACATGCAAGATTATGTGACTTATGAGTTCTTCGCGGTGAATTTTTCTTTGCTGTATACTGCAGCTCATAGCGAGCTTCGCAGATCTTGAACAACTCTACCACATCAATGGATGTTACTACATTTTCTCAGTGGCTGATTTTTATTATTTTCAAAAGATAACAGTCTGTAGCCATACAGTTAGGTGTGTATGCGTGAAAGGCATCATAAGTAAAATTAGAATTCTCCTCCTCCTCTTGGTCAGATCAAATCCTTCAGAATGCTTAGATCTGCTTGATGTTACAATATTAAATGCAAGAGTGAAGCTGTTGGAAGTCAGATGTTCTTCTTTTCCTTTTTTTCTTTTCCTTGACACTGGGATAGTGCCTACTGATGTTGCCTTCATTCAAGCTCTGTGAACGTCAGTACCCCTCCTCTGCAAAATGAGGATAATAGTACTTAACCCTAAATAAGTTTTTTTCATATTAATAACTCTTCAGAAAACTACCTGGAAGGTCACTTTAACAGAAGGTCTGAGTTGCTTTGTATGCCTGAGCATGGGCTGTTTAGGGGCTGGAGGAACCCTTTCAAAACAGCATATGCCTCATACCTATGTTCCTGGTTCAGCAGAGTTTCAAAACCATTTAATGTGTGCAAGAATATTGCTTCATATTCTTGAGCACCATCTGCTGGCATTTTGTCATTTAACCAGCTACTTTCACAAATGGAGGTATCTCTATTTATAGAATGTTCCTGAAGGAAACGGGAGCTGAAGTTCTCAAGAAAATAAAGTCTGGTGTGTTTCTTAGGAACACTTGGAAAGGGCTTTGAAAGCATCTAAGAAATCGTTGCATGAAAAAACAGAAATGCAGGATAAGCAATTTGGCTAGTTAAATAGGTGACTCCTGGAATAAAGATTTTGGCATTGCTGTGGGACAAACCTGTTCTGTTCTGTTCTCTCCTTGTTCTGCAGCAGGAAAGAGTTCAAAATACGTCTCTAGGTGTAAATGTCCTCTCCCAGAAAGGGTGAGGTTTTGGTATGAATAACTTACCAGAAGCAGGGAAGTTCCTGAGAAAAGGCTTTCAGAAGACATTTCCTAAGGAAAGTTTACAGGAGGAGGGCAGATATTTTTACTATCTTAGCACCTTCATCATCTTCAAAAGCTGTGATTGTTATTCTGAGTCATATGGTGATATAAAAACTATTAACGACACCTTCTGTATTCCCAAGATTTATAAAGATGACAGGAAAATGAAGTAGGAAACACATGTTGAGTGCTGTGTCCCACAGAAGCTACAGTTTGTAATGATATATTCTAGAGATTAATGAACTGGAAGATATATTTCCTCTTAGTGCCCTGTCCATCGTATTTTTTTCACACAGTTGGAAAATGAAAATGTTAGAATTAGTCTAAGATAGCAGAGATTACGAAATATGAAGCAATCATAGCTTGAATATATTTTTCAGAGATCTCTAGAGAAGTTAATCTCTAATAGAACATCAGGGAAAAACATTAAATATTTACAAAGTGAAAGAAGAAATCGCTATCAATGATTTTAGCTCACCTTCCTTTTTGAGATATATCTATTTATTTAAATGTTAGTAGATATCTACCTCTTAAGAGTTTGATGCCTTTCTTGAAATCGGTATACTGGCATTCAATACTATTGAACAGGTTTCCAATGATAGAGGTATTCAAAGCTGAATTGGATTCAACTTTGATTAGAAAATTATTTATTGAACCAAAAGAATGTCCACATCCATCTACTATATTCTTATTTGCCCAGATATGGCATATGTGAAAAATAGGTGTGTCTTAAAATAAGTCTGTTTGTTTGAGCATTTTTTTATGAAGCTGATGCAGCTAACCATAACAAAGATTTTTCCATTGAAAGGGAGGAGAATAGCACACTGAATGTAAGCTTTTTATCTTCCTTTAACTTCAGCATAAAATATTTTTTAGTACATTGTACATTAATAAGTACATTCAGCATGTTGCCTTAGCTATCAGAAACAAAATTATAATTGGAACTCAGATTAACTCTCAAGATACAATTCTTCCAGAAATGTTTTCCATCTACAAATTCTCCTTTTTTTGTGTGTGTCAGTCAGTCCTTTTACTTTCCAATATAACACATCACTGTGGAGAACTGTGACACTCTAACTGGTGATTAAGTTTAAGCTAAATCTTTAATTTAAATTCAAATCCTTCAGAGACCTCTAGTTTTTTATACCTCTTTGAGTGAGTAATCTTTTCCTCAGTTGTTAAATCAGGGAAACGTATATGACTATTTCTGTGTGTGTGTGGAGACGTGTGGAATGTCATGGACAGCCTCAATATTGTTTATAATCCTTATCATTTGTAAGTAATGAATATTAAGCTCTGATGTCTTTAGCCTTAAGATAAAAGCACCTTCAAAAATGCTTTATAATATCTTGTCCTGGAAGATTTATGTAGAGATATTAATGTAATAAAAAAAAGAAAGTAGATTAATGATCCTTTGCTCTTGAACTTCTTAGTCTTGCTATGTACTTATACCTTAACCTACTTTTGCTTAACCAGCTTAGAGCAGCTGAAGGTGTTTGTATCAATTTTCTTGCTGTTGAAAGAACACCAATGGATTACTACAAACATGGATTTTCTGTGAAGAAAAGAGTTTGCTATAGTATTGATAGATGATAACTGCTTGGATATCATTAACCACTTAGTGTGCAATATAAAATATGCAGCCAAGATAGAAGAAATTGCAGTAAATTAACGAGTTTGGAAACATAACAAACAAAAACAGATGTAAAATAGCAATCAGATTTCCATTAAAAGGTTCAGATTAGTGAGACTATGATACAAAATTAATATGAGTCAATCTAGAAATGTGAATTTCTTCAAGGAGCAAAATGAAGTTGATGTGTTATGTTAGTTCTTCTTAGGCATTAAGAACAGAGGTTAAGCAGGACTTAGGTAGGCCAGACCCTGTGCTGACCCACTGTACTGGCATATGTATATCCTATACACTTCTCAGGCTGACACTTTTTTAAAGGGGAAACAGTGGGTCCAAAATCCACTTTTTCTTATTTGAATAGTATGGCTTATAATATTATATCAACTTCAAAGACATTTTGCAAGCACAGGAGAGTGTCTCTGCTGCCATTTGAGGTAAGACTGTAAAAGTTTTCCCTGACTTGACAGTCCTAAGGCTTACCAACCTTTTAATTTCCACTCACTTGAGAGAAGTTCTAGAGAAGCCAAATGTTTCCTAACCAGTTTTAAACATCTTTTCCTTATTGCCAACAATAGACAATTAGATGAAATTAAACAACCTAATGCTAGACAAAACACACTTAAAAAAGAGATTAAAGACTAGGAAATGGTGACAGCAAGTACTGCTGAGTATTGTCAGCACTATAAAACAATTCTTAAAGCAGTTAAAAGTTACATTATGTAGCTCAAGATAGTTCTGTCTTGATTGAAATCCATTGGAATTAATGAAAAACTTTCTACTGTGTGCCTACACCATGTCAAGTAGAGACCTGACTTAAGATCAGGATTGCATCCACCAAGCATGTCGCATTCCTTTCTATTCTTATGGCTGGCTATTTCCCAAGCTCAGTCTCCAAAACAACATTCATACTGTCAAAAAGAAGATAGTCCTTAAGCCAGATGGCACTGAGTGGTCATTTCCACTTTACACAGCAGTAAGTCCTAAGGACTTGAGATCTCCTTCAGCTGCATGTGATGTCCTCCATGATCCTAAAGCATAGTTTTTGTATGTGTACCTGCAGAGATGTGTGACTTGTTGTTTTTTAAGTTCAAAATATGCAAAATATAGTAGTTGTCTCTTCATAATGTGGAACTGTGTGTGTTGCATTCCTTAAGCTGTGGCAAATCTTTAAACAGAAGACCTACAAGTTCACTTGTGAAAAAAAGTGCCAGTTTTGGTTAGAATAGCTGCTGTGGTAGGTAGACTCTGGAAAGGGGAGACTTTTTGTGGGGAATAAAAGGAGGCTGGCTGTGGTGAGGTGATGACCGACAAAAGGGATCGTCTATGGACCGCAGACCTTGGGAGGATAGAGTTCCCAAGGAACTTGCAGTCTCAGAGAGTTGCAGAGCCTGAGGTCAGACTGGCTAGAGAGATGGAAAGACCTCTGCCTCCACCCACACCACCCAAAACTTCTACTTACCTTTCAGAGTCCTTCTTGGTCCTTCCTGGCTCCTACTCCTCAACTTAGGACTGCTACTAAAATTCTTCTCCATCTGTCTTCCCATCTCCAGAGCTCACTCCATCTCCACTGCAAAATTAAAATTTGCTGTTGTCCTCCCTCCTTACGCTGGAAGATGGACCTCCTTTCTTATTAGCTTTGGAGTAGCAAATTCAGCTATGACTAATCTGCTGAAGGACATTGAGCTAACTCTAGAAAAAAAAAGAATGTAGAGATGACATTATAGTTAGGTGCAAAGTCAAAACTAAAGTTGGTAATGCATAGTACAGTAGCAAGGAGCCACTGCCACGAGGCTGGGCTGAGGGAGGTTCGGACTGGCAGAAGTGGCAAGGAAGTTCACTTTTTTTTTTGAAAAAAGAAGGCTCTTACCATAGTAACAGTTTGTCTGTGTTCTTAAAGGCAAAAGTTAAAGACCTTTAAACTGAATTTGAGCCCAAATGGTAAATTCTTGTCCCCAAAGGAATGCTGAGAAAGGGATGATGTGTGTAATCTCCATTTCTATCCCTAGATAATCTATTCTAAATTCCAGTTAAAGCAATGACAGACGCCTGTGGTCTCCTTCATCAAATCAAAGATTTGTCTGTTACTCACTTTTGAATGTTAGTCCCTTTGTTTTCTGTCTGTTAGGTGTCCTGGATAGTGACTGGGGAGGAAAAAAGCCTTTCTAGCTTCTCTCCCAGATCTGGCACATGGGGCCATACTTCTGATACTTCCACAGCCTTGTTAGAAATTAGGAAATACCGTGCCCTGCAGAGGCCTCTCTCCTCTTCTGGGAGGCTGTGAGAAGGCAGTGTCTCATAGAGCTCCCCAGGTCCCATCAGTTATGGGGTGGGGGGGCAATATTCCCTTCTTATTGTCTTAGTTCAGTTTTTTAATTCAAAAACCATTGTGGATTGATCAGGAGGTACATTTTCAGAATGCAATTGGTGACATAGTTCCTTCTGAATTTAGCATGCCTGGAAAGCAACCAGTGCCCTTAGACTATGATGAGATGTTGCTGGGAGAACTGGATTCCTTGGATTCCTTCAGAAGAAATCTTTCCCGTGCCTCCAACAGCAATTTAGGAAGTAAGGGAGAAAGAAAGTGGTTTTATGCTGCTGCTGGTTTAATGTTAATACAAAGTCTTTCTAACATTACTGTGGAAATATAGGATTTAGTGGGTTGTTGAAAGACTATGTTAACCATTAAAAAGTGCTTCAGTTTAGTATCACAAAAGTAACTTCAATTTATGAGGCCTAATCATGTGTGAAGTGATCCATGGGTAGTTCATAAGTGGAAATCAACTTTGCCACACTGAAGTAAGTTCAGGGGTGCTACAAGAGAGAAAGAATAATCTTGGTGGCTGAGAGAAGAGAGAGGAGCTTGCATCAAGGAAAATTCAGGCTGGATTTTAGAAAATTTTTTCTAATAGTAAAAATGGTGAAGCACTGTATTAAAATTTCTGGGAAGGATATGGAATCTTCAGATTGGAAATCTTTAAAAACTGATGAGGTAAAAATTCATGAGTTATGACATAACTGAAGCTGAGCCTGCCTTGGCAAAAGATGAGCTAGAAGACCCCTTGAATTTCCTGTAGCCTATTTTTATCTGAAACTGCAGAACGTATTGCATGGCTCTTGACAGTTTATACTTTGCCTATAGCACTAGATTCTTGAAATACAGACTGTAGTTGTCACTTAGCAAGCAAAGGAAGTTTCTTACCATTGTGCCTGTGAAGATGAATTCCAGATTGTGGCCAAAGAAAAAACGGGAAATTAAAAGAAGTCCAAATTTAAAAATATTTTTTATCTCATGAATTTTAAGTGAGGCCTGTGATTTTTGAATACTTTGTTTTGATAAGACAGAGAAGCGTAAAAGACTGGGTAGAGGGACTTCTCACCTATGAACATTATGTACTGTCATGAAAAGTAAATCTCAGTAAGAATAAAATTCTGTTGGAACTTAAGATTTCTTGAGATTTTTAAGGACCCCCTCTGTTTGAAATGCATGGAAGTTGTTTTTTATGCATGTTTATTTGTCCCTTTGTAACAGGAAAATACTTTTACAGTCATTATGGAAGTGCTTTAGAAAATTTAGTATAATTGAAATGCTGTAGGCAGTGGGAAAAAATCATATTTTGGAGGTGGAGTTCCCAAAAGAAACTGAATTCTGGTTCCAGCTACATTTTCTTGCTAGAATAGTGCTTTTTAGATAAATGTCAGACAGGAGTTTTGAAGCTGAAAATGGAAGCAGATGAGGAAAATTCTAATCACTAACACGAGATATAGAAACAGCAGAAGAGGAAAGTGGTCCTCTGTGTCGCAAGCAGGTAAAGCTAATAAATCCATGTCTGACAACCAGGTACATTGGAGTGTACAAATTATATGCTTTTATCCAGGGAGAATTTTTGAGCAAGATTAAGGTTTTAATGTGACTGCCTCCTTGTGACAATTATCAGTTGGAAGGAGATGCATTATTTGTTGCAGGGAGAGGGCACAGAGCTAAGGTCACTGAGTTGTTCAGGCTTCCACACCTCACTCGAATCACCTTAGGCAGCAAATTGCATGCTTTACTTTAAACAAGAAAATAGAGGCAAATCACCACAGCTGGGAAAGAATGGAGGTGTGGACAGCCTCTTCTGACTTTAGCTGTACATTGAATGTCATGCTAAGGGAAAAAATGGCTAAAAGACAGAAGAAAGTAAAAATGACGTGTGCTATTTTTAATTGTTTGTGTGCTTTAAAATATAATTGCTGTATTCTTGAAGTACATGGATCTATAAGTCGCAAAAAAATAACAATGTGAGAAATGCAGCTCCTCCCGCCTGTACTCTCCATATCGGTGATTTAAGTACTTTGATGTTTTAAATTCTAATTCCTTTTGTTGTGATTTTTATGATGGCTTTGAAGGTTACTTTGCAGTTTTTTTGTATTTTCTTCCCTAATCGTTTTATCGGGACATGCTTCTATTACAGCTTAGGCACTTAAAGGAAATACATTATTTAAATGTGAAATGGAAAAGAGAAAATGTAAGGCTAGGGTGCATTTTATTTTGTCATTCAGAGACATAGTAAAACAACTCAAAAGACATAAAAATAAAATTAATATGAGAAACCACGTTCTCTCCTTCCTTATCTGCTAGCCAAATCCGAATGTGGTCTTTCCATCTTTAACTAGCACCGGCATTGTTTTCAGAAGAAAGAAATCTAAGTAGCTTACATGTATGTATTCTAAAGGTGAAAAGAGTGAGGCACGGATGTAAAAAACGTCTGAAAAAGCATTCTGCTACTGACAGTGGAAAAGGACTTTTTTTTAACTGCCTCCATTCCAGGCTTTTATACTATGCCAACTATTCTTGACCCAATTCATTTTATTATAATAATAATCATTCTTTATTACAGTAACATCTGTGGATCCCAAATGGGGTTCAGGACCCTATTATTTCAGGCACCGTCCATGTGCATAGTAAAGCCATCTCTGCTGTAAAGAGCTTACGATCTTGATATATGCCGAGGAACAACAGCAGAAGAGTACAAACAACTGCGGAGGGGGGAAGATGGAGAGAAAATTATCAAGAAAGCCAATACATGGAGTGCGCTAAGCGGCAGTGTCTGAACACTAACTGATTAGCTATTGTCAAGGGCTTTGTAAATTCTATAGAAATAGTTTTCATTGTGCCCTCTATATCACTTTAGTTTTCAGTTTTTAAAATGCGAATGTGCTTTGCTATACCCTTGAATAAGTTGTTGGGAGGGAGAGGAGAAGCTAGGAGCTGGAATAGATAAAAGATCTTTTAGGGTAAGACACTCAAATATTGTGATGGTTGAAAGCAGATTTTTGCCCAGGTGAATCTGGCTGTGACTAACACCTGAGTACATTCAGACAAATTTCCACTACTTCAGCCTTAAACATGTATTATGGAGTTGGGAATTTTGCTGATATTGTTACCGTATATCTGCTACAGGTTAAATGAGTCTGAGAAAATAATGCCTGCATGCATAGCTGAATCTATTTGTGAGTAATTTCTGTTATTTTCTTCCTAGTGCAATTGCTCTTAAATAGTGACCAAGGTAGTTTGCATGAATACTAAGGGGGTTTAATTAGTTTCTTTGACTGAATAGCAAGGGACTCAGGTTTTATTTTCTTTTTGAACTACAAAACCATAACATCTCTTCAAGAATGGGGCTTTGCTATAATAATCACATGGGTGCTCTCATCTTGCAAATTTCCTGCTAGTCAATTCTTATTTGAGCATATTAATGGGAATGGATCACCACAGAACACAGGAAAATATAAGTAAAGATAAGTAAGATAAGATAGTAAAGGTAGTTGCATTTTCTTCTGAGTAAAATGGTACATTTAAATGTCAGCAGTTCCCCAGTTTACACTGCTAAATGTGATGTTTTGGAGATAACATTATCTGATTCTTTGAACAGAAAAACAGGTGCTTCTCCAGAGGGACATTCAGAGCAGACTCCTGGTATAGACTCCCTGTGCAAGCAGGCCGAAGTTATGTCACCTGGTTTCTGAGGAGCATTTTTGCTGAACAGGAACTCCAGTACTTTGTCCTCCAGCTTTGTTTGGGTTGCCATAAAAGTAATAATAAAGCAATGCTTATCGGCACTTTTTACCTTTAGGTAATGATCACAAAATCATTTTCTTTATCGGAGGAAACATGCCAGAGAATGGCCAAACTCAGGGTCATGACCGCTTGCAGTAACTACAGCTACCAATAAGTTTTTTCTCTAGTCCAAGGTAGTTGTCATCTCCACAAAGTTCTAATCTTTGAGAAGTGCTTGGTTCTATCCAGTGTAGCCAGTGGGCCCTTTGACAGCTTTGGATATATATAGCTATAGAGAGCTAAAATGTCACGAGTCTCACCTCGGTTCTGCCTCCTTTGAAACAATGGATTGAGTCATCAGCATAAGCTCTGCGGTGAGGTTTCCAGAAGAGCAGAAGGAGACGTGATGTGGTGGTGGGTCCTTGCTCCCGCCTTGCTCCCTTTCTTTCCAAGGTACAACCCTACTGGAGTGGTAAGTCAATCAATAATATTAGTGAGGTCTTATGCATTTGTGGGGCAAAGAGATAAGGCAACATGTAAGTTTCTCTGAAAATTGGCCAAAGAAAGCCTAGTCTGCGATATGTACTTTTTTTTTTTGAAAAAATTGTTCTTCATTCCACTAGAAGAACACTTCTGGGAAGGGTTTTGCAGATGGGAAACTGAGAAGACTGGTGACTCCTCTCTGGCTTCGCACAGTTAAAAACATCAAAAGTATAAAGCTTAACTTTTGCCATTTCCCTAGCATTTCATCAGGGCTAGCTCTGGCAGTGCTTTTTTTAAGGTATTCAAAGAATTGTTAGGTTTTTCTCACAGATGGCATGGGGAATCTGGCTACCTGAATGCAGCATATATTACACTAGACAATGGCATCTGCAGAGGTAGGTGCTGCAATGATAAGTCTAACAATCTTTATTTTTCTTTAGGATTTAACCCTTTACACACACCTCTTTTGATACTGGATTTAAAAATTGTCTTTATATAAAATTTCCTCTTTCCCTACTCCATATGCATCCACGCACATTTGCATAGAGACAGACACCTGCACAGCGACACAGACAGACACACAGATGATTTTGGCAGAGGTCTCCTTGAATCCAGGGGAAAAAAGCAAATATCTCTTTTCCTGATTAGCAGAATTGTGTTCTGCAGTCTGCTGCTGTTTTGCAAGGTGGATTTTAAGAATTAAAATTAGAAAAATATAACCTCTAGGAAAAAAAAAGTGTTAGATCTAGTCGGTGTCAATTAAAAGGGCGCTTTTGATGCAAATACCACATCAGCACCAATTTTGTCACTTAGGAACTCAAAGATCAGAAGCAATTACCTTCAATAGCACCTTGTTTTTATGTGTCTACCCTTCATAGCCTTGGCTAGTAACTCGGCCTACACCATAATTTACACTGACATCTAATTTCAGTGGATCTGCAAGCAATCTAACTGAAGATGGAGATACCGAAGAGTGAGGAGTCCTGCTTTATCACTGCAGACATAAAAATTCATTATTTTTTGCCAATTCAGAAAGTGAATCTTGCGGGAATGAAGGGGTTTTTTTGTGTGCATATGTGTCTGTTTTGCATATCTTATTACTTGAATTATTTCTCAGTTTAGGCAAATGATTGCTGCCTTTAACTGGATGATTAAACACTTTAACATCTCACAAAGAAAAAAAAACACAACCAAGCACTACTAGCATTGAGTAGATTTGCCATTTTCAAGTGTTTCTGCAAAATGAGAACAAAAGAGGAGGAGTGCATTCGTTGCTAATCATATCCTTTGAAGTATGGTAGAGACCTGGCAATTTTAAATTGTGCATGAAAGTCACAATATTAGACTAAGATTATTTTAAGAAACACTTTTATCATTTTCTAACTGTCAGAAAGGGTAAGTCTTCCAGCCTTGCAGCTTGATGTTTCCTCATGAAACAATAAAAGAGCCCCTCCACAACGCTGTTAATGACTTGCATCCGTTTCCTCTGATCCCCAAACTTGAATACAGAGCTGCAGAGATCTCTGGTCTATTACCCAGCTGCTGTATGAGACCAGGCTAAAACCAGCACAACTTCCTTTGAGATGTGTGTTCCTAAGCCGAGACATTTGCATATCACAGGCAAGAAGGTTATGTAACACGGTTGTTGATTTTGATGATGTGAAGTGCTGTCAGGGTTGCTGTTTTCACATATAGTGGGCCTTTAAAGTAAGTGTTATAAAAGTGTGTATCCTTGCTTGCTGCTTTACAGTATGCAAAATTGCTTGATTTTCTACATATATAATTTTTGCGAGAAATGTTTGCAATTTGTGTGTCAGTGTGGACCTTTCAAATTAGTATTGCGCAGATGGTGAAGCAAGGCAACTATCACTAAAGATGACTTTTGCTGCTCTCGTGGGAAATAGTCCCCCTCACTTACAGTCTCTCTTTCCCAAGCTGTTTTGAGGTCTTTTTCATGCAAACTCTTGAAACATATTTGGCATGCCATAATTCAAAAAATTAAGCTGACTTTTGCTCTTGGTTTAGATCCTTGAAAAAGTGACCGTCTATTGACCAGGGTTAAAAGACAAGGAGCCTGAATATTCAAGGACCATTGCATCTGAGAAGCATTACCCACATGTTGTGATGCTGAGAGCAGTTTGGGTGCTCAGCATCGGGCTTACCTCTTCTGTCCTCTGAATGTGGGTAATTTATGTACACACAAAATGATTACCAAAGAGAGGAATTAAAAAAGCCCTTCTCTAAGGAGGGAGAAACAAATCCATGGAATGGAGAGGTCTCTCCATTGCAAAAATAACTGGCTGCAGATTCTTAAAATATAATCCAAATTGATGATGGGATAAAAAAAAGACAGTTTTATCACTTTAGTTTCTCGCCACTTTACTGTGATGGGAATGGAAGCATTCCTAGGCATAACCTAAGCTGCAGAAGTTATAGCAAACAAACAAATAAATACCAATCATGATGAATATACAAAAATGTAGCAGTCAGATCCCTGAACTCTTAGTAGTTAATCTTTTGCCGTAACACAGCTGAATTGGCAGGAGTGGAAATGCTTTTGGAAAGTTCTAGCATTTTGAATGCTGCTATATACATTAAGCTTTTAAATCTAAATTGTGGGGAGAAAAAAAAAAAACCCCAGAAGCAACATTTATACTTTCTCTATAGGAAGTATTCCCTTGAGTGTCAGTGTGTCAAACCAAATCTAGTTTATTTAGTTGATGAAGTAATAAAATTAACTCAGACAACAAACGTTAGATGCCCCCAAAAAAGGGCATTTAGGACTAAATATTTGTCCAGTTTTCAAGATATCTTTTGAAAACCTAGACATTATCTTGTCTGCAGAGTACTGCAATATAGGTATACAAACTTAAATAGCATCTGTCCTAACTGGACTGCAGTCTTTCCTATGTACAAAAAGCTTTCTTTGTCTTCTCTGAGGACTGGGAAGTAACCAACAACAGTGTAAGTCATACTCAGAATGTCTTCCACCGCTGTAGCTGGTAAAACTCATTCCTCCTCCACAGAACCTACATGATCTCCACCAGTGGAAAAGTTCCACATGGTCTCACCAGTCTAATCAGACTTCATCAACCAGGCCCAAATACTCTTAGCTTTCTTTAGCAGAAATGTCTTCTTGACACAAGGTGGTATCCTCAGGACCAAAGCTATCAAAGCAGAGCAGAGCGCAATAACCACTTCTCCTTCCTTGACTGACTTTTTAATCAGTCACAGAAATGGAGGTCCTAAACGCTTTTGGGGATGGCAAGGTCTTTACATCATTCTTTAGGGAACAGTCAGTCTTCTCCTTTGCTTTTTAACTCTCTGTTTACTTCTAAAATACCCTTCTGAAATGTATTCCATTGCACTGCCCATGTATTCCATTAGAAGAGGAACTCTCCACATGAGATTTTTGTGTTACTTGTGGAAAACAAGTTTAAGAGAACTTTGTAACACTGATTTCATAGGATTTGGACAGGGAGAAGAAAGATCTTTGAGTCCTTTACCCATCCAGACTTCATCCTCTAGCTCTCTTAAATTCTTAGTTTTATTGATTTTGAAACTTCATTTACAGATTTTTTTTTCTGTATATAATTTTCTTTAATTTAATTGGAATCAGCTGTGGTCACTTATTTCATAAATGTTTTGTATGATTAGCTCTTCACTGCCAGATCAAAGATAGCCCAGCATTTTTTGACTCCAAAGCTCTCTGCTGAAGAAATTTGTCAAGTAACATATGCAGACACATCTGGACCTTTCTACTTGACAAAATTCCAGATAGCTTTTATTCTCTACAATAATGACGTGAATTCTCCATCTGTATTCAAATCTGATTCTGAGGGTTGTAGAAAAGCCTGACAGAATCTTTACTGTAGTTTTTCCTCAGAATCATTTTTCTTATAAGGCTGTTCCACTTTATCCATGTTATTGCTTTCTTTTTTTCTTTACAGCTTGTCACTCTGCTATTCCACTTCCTTTATTTCTGGCTTTCTGGCTTCACTGTCTCTTTCCCATTAACATTACTATTCCACCATGCATTTTTTGTGGCTGTTACAGAAGTATCATGTTCCGTATCTGTATCACCAGCTCCTCCACTATGTTGTCCAGATTTGTTTTTGCACTAATTCAAAAATATTTAATATATTTATCTCAGAATTTAACCCATTTCTTATCTGAGTTAACTGCAATAACTTTCATTAGCTGTATTGACTTCTATTCTTACCTATTTTACTTCTTTTGTGTGTGTCTGTGTGGGCATGTATGTGCATGCATTTGCTGTTCATCCTGCTGTCTTCTGTACCTCTTTATCCATTATTGCAGTCTTGTTCACCTACTTTTTATCCGTGTGTTAGAAGCAGGCGTGGAGCTGTTAAGATTCATTCCCAACCACATTCTTAATTTCAGTTTCATCTCATAAGTCCTGTCTACTCTGATTTTAGTATCTCAGTACTCCAAGGGCATATAGAAGATGCAGAGACACCTTTTCTGTTGCCAAGACTGACAGACCTTTGGGGTGCAGGAACTCTACCCTTACCCTATTGCATGCCCAAATGCATCTGACAAGGCTGTGTATTGTGTTACCACTTGCTGAGCTGGTCTGTACATTTTTCTGAAGGATGTACCTTGCATCTCAAGTATCTTTAGTATTGCCTTGGTGGACTAGGCAGTAATCTGTTTTTAAAAATTTTTTGATATATGAAATATCTTGCTTGCTAGTTCCCCATAGTTACCCCTATAGGCAACAAGAAAGAATGTATTTCTAAAAAGCAAATATTAACAGCACAGTTACTATGTTTAGAGACAGGAATATATAAATAAAAGAAAACCTGTACTTTAGATCATCTCCAAAGGATTTCTTTCTCCCTTTCATCGATCAAACAAGCTGTCAGGATGCTTACACAGCCTTACAGCTGGCATACATTTATTAGACAAAATCTTCCCCCTACTTACTTCCACTGAAGAGGGTCTTTATTTTGAGGATATATGTAACCTTATATGCACCAGTTCTCTCCAAGTTTCTCTTCTGATCCAGATCTTCCTGAAAAATTAATGATGTGGACCCAAACTTGACTGAAATGCTTGTCTGAACATACTGCTGAAGGATTATTGACTTTCCTACACAACTTTCAGAAAGATGGGTGCTCCTTAAACATAATTGTTAAAGCCATTGACTGTCTAGATGTTATGAAGTTATGGAAACTACCCCTGTATACATATATATATATATATATATATATAAAACTAATTTTATACAAATCAGCAGAATAATGTTTGTTCCTCCCAAATGAGTACTGTCATTGTCATCAACCCCCCAAATATTCTTTCTAACCTTAGTAATTACTTTCATTATTCCTTTTGTCCATTCCTGCCCTCTGCTAGAATGTAACAATGCCCCTAAAAGTCACTTTAGATCACCCTATTAGTGTGAATATCCACCCCAACCAGGGAATTATTGAATAAGTAAGTTTGGAAGGGCTCTCTGGAGGACATTTAGACCCACTCAAAACAGGTTTAACTTCAATGTTTGAACAGACTTGTCAGAACCTTGTTCAATCAGATCTGAAAATCTCCAAAGACGGAGATCCCAAAACTTCTCTGAGACCCTGGTTTAGTCCTTGTTGTGAAAATAGTTTTCCCCTGGTTCAGGCAAATTTCCTTTGCTATACCTTGAAACCATTATCTCTCTTCCTTTTGTCTGACACCTCTGAGAACAGTCTGCTGTAGTATACCCTATAACTCACTTTTAACTAGCTGAAGGAAGCCATCTGAGTCTCCATCTTAGTCTTTTTTCCTCCATTCTAACAAAAAACAACAAACACTACTTTTGGTCTCTTTTTGTATGTCACATGCTCCAATTCCTTAATCATCTTACTCGTTCTAGACTCTCTCCAGTGGTTGCTATGGGCATCCAAAACTAGACACTATTTTGGATGCACCTTCACACAGGCCAATCAGAGGAAACTAACCACTTCCCTGTACCTCCTGGCTACACTCCTGTTGATGCTGTCCAATATGCTATTAGCCTGCATTGCCATAAGGGTGCACTGCTGCCTCATGTTCAACTCGTCCATCACATCCTTTTCTGCAAAGCTGCTTTCCAACTAACCACCCCAGCCTACACCCTTACCTGGGGTTAATGTCCTCCCAAAGGCAAGACTTTGCTTTTGCTTGACATTCATGGGTTCAACTTTTTTTTTCAGCTTAACAAAGCCCCCTGTGGACTCACAACTCCCCCCAGCATAGTGGTGTTCGATACTACTCTGTTGTCTGGCTCATTGATGAGGACCTTGAACAGCATCAATCCCAGCGCTAAATCTTCAGGGATGCCCCTTATAACTTTAAGGATTGGCCCTTTGAGTTTCACCATACATCCAGTTTTTCGCTTGCTTTAAAGTTCCCCCAATCTGTCCTCTAGATCTTCAGTTACCCTGCAGGAATGCTAGGAGAGATTGTGTCAAAAGCATTGCTAAAGTCAAGCTAAAAGACAAGTACTGCTTTTCCTTGGTCTACAGAACCAGTCATTACATCATGGAAGGCAATCAAGATTAATTAGGATAATTAAGGATAATTATAGATAAAGGATAATTATAGAATTTTCCCTACCTTCCATCAACTTCAGAAATGCATTTTATATCTTTCCTCTGGTGGATAGTTCATGATTCCAGTTTCTGGATCTGCGCTGGTGACAGACTTATTAATTCCTCTTAATAATTAGTCCCTAGTTGCACAGATCTGACTCTTCTCATGAATCTCAGGTTCTCTCCTCTCTGTTTTATCTCCTTATTCCCTTGCAAACTCTTGTATATCATTCTCATTTCTCTTCAGACTTTAGTCTCTAACTATATCTATCTTCTTCTCTTGAGAGACTGGTTGCTTACTTATTTCTTTGCTTGTATTATAATTTCTGCCTGGCTCTTTTCATTATTCTTCAGTGCCTTTATTTAGAAAAATATTCACAATGGAGTTATATTTGAGTAGATTCAGGCATAAACATAACTAAATATGAATTTAGCATTCATACCACTAGTTTAATCACAGCTACTACGCACTTTGATTTACAGAGGCTAGAAACATGCTTTATATGGCTTATTAATAGATAACATTTTTAAAATTGGTGCCCAAATTTCATATGTAAAAGAAGGAACTATCTATTCAAGTTGAAACACTCACCTCTTTTATAGTAGGGAAAAAATGCCTGTTTACATTTTCAGTTTCAGGTGCTGGATGCACACGTTATATGCATGTGTTGTTAGAGTGGACTTTAATAGAACCGTAGCCTAATGTATGTGTATCATGGAGATTTGGCAGGCTTTGATTAGCACCTAAGTTACTGTCTTATACTGCAAACTTGCAGGATCACTTATAAGGCTTTTAGATAGCGACCACGGCAGTATTTAAGTGTTAAAGAGATTACTATAGTAAATGAATCTTGCCTAAAAACTAACAGAGGAAACTCTGTTTGGCTTTCCCTTAAAAACACAATGATTTTAACATTTATCTCGTTTCAAAGTTTTGTCTGTAACTCCTCTGGTTCACACAGTTGCAAAAGGAAAAGCATACATGTTCCTCTGCCATTCTATTTCTTATCCAGAATGAAGCAATTACATTTTAGAAGAAGCCGTTTAAAGGACAACCAATTTCACTGCAAGCATCTAGACTTCCAGCAGTTTAGTGTGACTTTTACTGCAATGCCATCTGTAAATTTGTATCTCTGCTGCAGTGTGCCTCCTAGAGTTTTCTATAATTCTGTGGCAGAAACCATATTACTTACTGCTTGCTGAGTTCAATACTGTATTTCAGTAGCTCCTGCTGTAATGGACATATCACGCTCACCAAAATAGTATGTCTAGACGTGTATGTAGACATTTCTGTGTGTGTGTGTGTGCATGTGTGTTTGTGCATATGCAAAGCTGCTCAGACTTAAAAGTTTTTATATATATAAGAATATGCAAAAGAGAGAAATGGATAGATTTTCACATACACAACATATATATATATATGCATACACACATCCATATAAATAGCGAAAGATTTAGAGAAAAATATCACATGACATGGCAATATTCTGATTGTCCAGTGTGTCACTTTTGAAATAGATGCCTTCTTTTCTTCTGACTAAAGAATGATTCCAGTAAGACTCACTATTTCCCTGCAAAGTGGATTATATTAAATGAATAGAAAATGCTACAGTTAACTCATGGGCTGCCTTTTCTGTATCTTGATACTGCTATTGAATATTTCTGTGTTTAGACTAGATAGCCTCAGAAAAGCAAATGGCAAATATCCTAATGGGAGTGCCTAACACTCTCTGTTCTCCCTTTTGCAGCTGAAACGTATGGGTCCAAACTCTTTGTGTTTGTACTGGAAAGAAGACATTCTAGCTCAGTGTCTAAATGTATGTTGATTCGAGTGTTGCATTATAGCCAGCTTACAAGAGATTTGTATGTATGGCAAGAAAAAAAGTCCACTGACTCACTGAATGCTGAAAAGACCTACAATATTTGAAAAAAGGCAACAGAAGAGTGCAACTAAAAGACAGATTAAACCTACCAAAAAGAAACAAGAATCTGAGGCATTTTTTTAAAGTTGTTGTCTTCATCTAGAACTAAATTTAAGACTTGAATCACTATTTTTACTTTCTTGGAAGTTTTATATCAGATGTTCTGAGTTGTCTCATGAGTACATCCCTCTTTTGATTTAAGGATACCAATGTTTTTGTAAGTTGTAAGGAATATCAAAATGAAAGAATTATAGCAGTCTGATTTATACTCAGCTTCAATTTAGCTCTCTTATCTGTATACATAATGTCACATTCTTTAATCACATGACTGAATAATATTTTTTCCTCCCTGGAGACCATTCTTCTTTCTTAAGGTTGAACCTCTAACTAAACACCTCTAACTGATCTAATTTAATTCTCTCAACTCATTTCTCAGTCCTCCTTCTGTGATTTTATGCTGAAGAAAAACTAAATGATTCATGCTGCTTGTTTTTTCTTTTTAAGAAATGGAAGACGTTAGCCAAAATAGAATAATTTGGTGAAAGTTCTGAACAATTCAAAACAAGATTTATAATGCAAAATATTGAGCACTTTAACAGGAGGGCATGTTTCCAGCACTGCTTGCAGTGAATTTACTCAAGAACTGGAGAGAACAAGAAGCAGTATAAAAAGTAAGCAAATCAAACTTAAGTAATGTTAGTTTTGAGGAACACATAGCATTTAATACACAACGATTTTTTATTTGTGTGCTGTTAAATGCCAAAGCTTTTTCAGCTAATACTAGTAAATCACTTTTCCTAAAGTGAAAAAAGAAGTATAACAAACAATTGATTGGTAATAAGGGATCAGAGGCCCAATCCGAAGGAAGTTGAGGTATTCCCTGAAATCTCAACTGGTGCCATAATGAATCCAACTTAGAATGAATTCTTGCAAGGAACGGGACTAAAGAAACAAAGAGTTCTCTCAAGAGAGAAAAGTGAGACAGATACTGATTCAGCTGTTTTTATCTGTGCCAGATTATGAGTTTAATGACAGTGAAATGATGATTAGTAGGTCATCAGGGAGGCTAAAATGTATGAATGCCCAAGAGGAACAGCCTGAATATTCCTCCTGTATTGCATAAGTAGGTCAAGGTAAATCCCTTCTGACTGTTGTGTTAAATGAACTTGAAAGTGAGGGACAAAAAAGCATATGTGTATAGATGGCCTTAGCCTAGCTGTCCTCCACCTAACAGAATCTATAAATATAATTTTTGGTGTAAAACATGGATTCACAGTCAAATGTGGAAAGAAAAGATGTCTAAGAAAAAAACAGGGGTAGAAATGGTGGAAATTCTGTGGTACAATTTAACCAGTCGTTTGTTTCAAGGGTCACACTCAAGCTTAGCACGAGAGTCCAGTGGTTCTATGGAGTTGGTCAGTAAATGTTACAAGGATGAAACCAAAATTATTAACTCTTTTTGTCTTCTAAAAAAGGTAAAATATAAATGCAATTTGTGCTTTATCCTCTACTTCACTTGAACAGATGAATAGAAAATGTGCTAATGACAGAATCATGTCTGCTCTCTGGGAGCAGAATCCCGACTAGAACCACCAAGGAGTCTCACAATCCTTGCTGGAGATAGTCTGCCAGAAGTCAGGAGTAAATTAGAACTATCATCTCAGATTTAGACAGAAGACTCAGGTCATGCAATGGAACAGGATGTAATATGTATTTTCCCTTTAGCTTTTAGCTCTACTGAGTAACTTTGTAAAAAGAAGATTAACTATACAGGAATCTCAACTGCACTTAACAGCTCAGTTCAAAACAGTGTCTCTAAACCTGGCCCACCTACAGGCAATGGTAAGGTCTCCAGTTTTCAAAATGCAAACTCACATTCGCCTCTCAAGCACATGGCTCATGCAGCAAGCTATGATCTAGCACTATGATTCAAGCTCGTTTCTGCCTCAAACACACTGCAGTGCTGCAGTGGGTTGTTGCATCCTACTTCATATAACTGTTGGGTTATTGCTTGATTTCCTAATATCAGAAGTCTAAATCTAATGAAGTTTCATTGTTATGAATCCTACTGACTCTGGGAAATGTTTACTTAGGCTATTTATATTATAATAGAACTATAATAGCAGGTGTGGTCAGCTTCAGAGTTATGTGATATTGGAAGACTGGAGAAGGAGTAACACAGGAGCTTTTATACTGGCTTATTGTTTTTAGATGATTTTCCTAAACAAGGGAGTGAGCTTCACAGAAGGAGCTACTCTGGCATTTGGACATGTATGAAATGCAGGGAACACAGGGCAAAAACAGCCTGGAGCTATTAAACTGTGGGTAAATAGATACTACCTGGATACTTTGTAATCTTTTCTGTCTTTCTAGTTAGCATGGTTTATAATTCCTTATTTGTAAAATTTATGCTTCTCTTATCATAAAATATACTGTATTTCAGCACTGTGAGATCTAGGATGACGTCTTACTGCAGCAAAGAATCTATGCACATGACTGTGAAAAGAGAAACATAGAGTGAACTAATTCATTTTGAGACCGTGACAGAATTTTATGTATCAACTTCAATCTGTACCTATTTAAGAACAGAATTTGCCTTTACCATTTCATGAATGTGCTTCATCCTATTGGCATTTAAAGTGATTTAAATGACAAAAACCACATGAACAGATTTTTGAATCTCAGGCACCCTGTGGCTTTTTCAATGTCTGTTTGATTTTTATAGCTTTGCTTCTCTTCCTTACAATGATTAAGAGGTGAGACCAACAAAAAGCAAAACAAAGTCCTGTCTGACTGTACTTGGGACTTGGTATATAATGTAACTGGAAACGCTTCTTTTCTGCCTGGATAATCTACAATGGGAAAAGACAAATTATAAATGACAGTAGGCCAGCAGAAAGAATGCATGTAAATGTTAAAAGTGGGGCTTCTGATTGACTTGATGGCTCACTGAATGATGATATTAAAAGTATGAACAAGTGGCAGTGATTTATGCCTTAAAATTCTTAGGAACATGATGTTGGTGTTTGGTCTGGTCTTCTCTGTTGAAGGCACTTTCAGAATTCAAACTCTGCAGTAGTGCCCTCTTTAAGCAAGTGTTCAGATAGAGCTGCAACTTTAAAATGTACTTCATAGAACTGCTCATGACAAGTAGGCTTAATTTTCTAAGAAAGTCACAAATGTAGATGCATCATTATCTTAAGTGTACTGAACATTTAATTTTTATGTGGAAGAATAAAGAACCATTTTGAGGAGTTGGATGAAACCACGTCAGTAACAAATAGGACTGTTTGCAACAGGAATTGGTTTTAAATTGGCTCCTTCAGTTCATTTTGTTTTGAAAAAGTTGCGTACAAAAAGGCTAGGCAAGTTTTAACCCTTATCATTCATGACCAAATGCTTGGCCAGCCTTGTCTGAAATCTAACAAGTGCCCAGAAGACCATGATCTCATAGGTCAGAGAAATGACTAGAACTAGTATTTAATCTAATCCAGTGGATTCTTGCAGAATTAAAAGATATGAACTTAAATTTTATTCCTGCTCTGCACGATCTTAATCTTAAATACAAGGGTTAGTCTTAAAGTTCATATCAAGCCAGACATCATCCAAGATACCCTGAGAAGCATAAGCCCTTTTTCGCTTTTCTCCTAAACAATTGATTTTTTTTTAGGCTCCAAGAGTAAATGGGTCTTTTCAGGCTCTCTAGATTGCAGCTCTAGTGATACATCCATGCTGAACTGCACACTCAGTGGAATTTCCTGCTGAGAGAAGATCAGTTTGTCATTAACACCAATTCTTAATATAGTCCAGAGATATATAAAGCCTTAAACTTTAGATTGAATTTTTGAGAGTCTCCTGATCCCATACTTATTCTAATCCAATCCTAGACATAGCCAAAGACCTCTACTCACAACAAAAAAATACAAAAAATATTATTTTTCTTGTGGAACAGGTTCATATTCCGAACTATCAGGCCTTCTGAGATTTCACAGTAGTGAAATGTTTAAGTTTGGCATTCCAGGTCATAGGTATCAATAAAGTTACTTCTGTTCAGAGCAAAATAGGAGTGTCACAGATCTTTTCCCAACCAGGTCTCGCATTTTCCATAAAAAAACAGCATTTTCCTGGCTTTTTATAAACCTAAATGTAAATCCAAATATTACAGACTGATAAAAATAATCTAGAAAAGCTAACCTGAAGAAGGATAAACATATGACATTCTTCAGGTAGCAACCTGCTTTCAGCACACTGAAATTAATCCACCTTTTCAACCTAGTGATTGTAATCTCTAACTCAAATCTCAGACCCTTATGTTTACTTTAACCAGGAGGTTTGTGAATTTCCAGAATCATAAAACAACATAAAACTTGATGAATCTTGCAACTCCGTTCTTTTTTTTCTCTCTCTATGCAAGCAGTAGGTTGTATTCTTGGTAAACAAATCTTGGAGAATACAGTAAACAATGTAGCCCTCATGACTGTAATGTCAGTCCTGACCCTGACCCTGACTTCTTTTGGACTCTCAGAAAAAAGGATTCTCCTGCTGGTATAGAGAGCTGACATAGGTTGGACGGTCCTACAGGTATGGTGCAGGTATTTAACTTATCCCCTCCTACGGTCAACCAAAAATATGGGCTTAGCAGCTGTGCAGCAGATCATTCCTGGCCCAGAATGATCCATAAATGCTATCCCTATGGGCCTTCTGAAACACAATTGCTCACTTTTGGGTCCTGGCTATTCTGAATTCTTTTCATAACTCAGCTTCAAAGTTGAAAATAGCTTGGGGTCTTTTACTCAAACTGAAATAAATTATGGATTTTGCTCTTTTTGCATCAGCTGTCCCCTGAGGTTTGTGTGCTTAATCTTCAGGAGAAGAACTGTATTCTGCCTAAACCTTTATTCTTATCTGCAACCCAGTCACTATGTTTACCAATGGTCCAGGCATGGTATGAACCACAACAAACAGGTGGATGATATCCAGTTTTTACAGACAGTGTTCATCCTTACAACCCTGCAGAACTGAAGATTATATTTCCTCTATTATTAATGGCTATGAATTTTAAAACAATTATTCAGGACAGAGATTTAGTTCAATTTGATTATTATACAGATCAATATACCATTCTCTATACCCATTTTAAAACAGCCGGCCCTGAAGGATCAAGTATAAATGTGTTTTAACACCTGCTGGCTACAGAGGTGTCTGTGCAGGTCACAAAGCAAACAAACACTTGCTCTTATCTCTCTTTTACCTCCTAGCAGTTTCTTACTCAGAATTCGTCAATAGATATATTGACGAATACAGACTCAGAGAAGGGCAGAGTGAAAGGCAGCTGAATATGAAGGTTTTGCCTCCTCCTCCACCTAATGGTGGGCCTTGTGGAAGGAGACTTCAGTCTTCTGCAGGCTGATTAAGGTCCCGTCCTCCTAAATACTAATTAGATTGTCCAGGCCATGATCTTAAAATTTACAGAACTAGAGGACAAAGTTCTTGCCCTAACAATTACCAGAGGCCAGTGAAACTCCATATCCTCTCTCTTCTCTTCCCTCTCAGTTTAAAGTACTAGAAAGAGTATGAAGAGTTCAAAATATCCCAAAGAGTTCAAAATATCAGCTTTTTTCCTAGCTAGAAAAAATGGAGATGATTTTTTTTTTAGGCTCCATGAGTAAATGGGTCTTTTCAGGCTCTCTAGATTGCAGTTCTAGTGATACATCCATGCTGAACTGCACACTCGGTGGAATTTCCTGCTGAGAGAAGATCAGTTTGTCATTAACACCAATTCTTAATATAGTCCAGAGAGATATAAAGCCTTAAGCTTAAATTGAATTTTTGAGAGTCTCCTGATCTCATACTTATCCTAATCCAATCCTAGACATAGCCAAAGACCTCTACTCACAACAAAAAAATACAAATTAGTGCTACCTTGTAGTAATATGTGAGAAATTTGTTTATCTTGATACTCACATGGCCTCTAGGCCTAAAACTAAAGGCAATTCAAATTATATTTTCTCTTAGAGGCTAGGAGTTGGAGTGCAGGTTTTTGGCAAAATACCTGAGGGAACGGCTGAGATTTTGTTCTCCTCTGACAAGAAGCCTCTTATGTGTTGTTATACATAGAACTGTGGTTCTGTTTAGGATTACAGGTATGGTAATTAAGGACATCAGTTTCTCTAATGTCTCACTATTCTGTGATGAAACTGTTGCTGTAAGTATATAGCCTACAAGACTTCTCTGATCTTGGGTACTAGAAGCAAAGAACAAGGTAGCACTAATTAATGACACAGCTAAGTTTAACCATATTTCACAACTTATGTTGTTATGACATGGGGAAAAAAAAGGATTTTTTTTGTTGTCTTTTAAAGTAAGTCTCAATTCAAGGGGAAAGAGCTTTGTTATTCAAGCCTTGGTGAGTCTAAACATATTGCAGTTTGATTGGGGGGGCGCAAATTTGGTAAGAGATGAATCCCCTTGCGTTCCAGGTTAGAGGGACTGGAGGTGGCTGGACTCCTCTCTTAATAGTAATACCAAATACCGTGTTAGCTATGTGCCCAACGCTGGCAGTATTGGATACACCAATAGTTTGCTGTCTGACCAGCTTCCTAGGAGCGAATCGAGTTCCCCAATAACGTGATCAACTATTAGCTCGACTCTGGCAGTATCGGATTCACCCAGTCTGCTGATTGTAGGTCCGATTGCCTTCAAGACTGACCCTAACTGAATCTTAAACTGGGACTTAACAATAAGCCAGAGAACTCAAAGTAAACTACCACTTTGATTGAGAGGCTTTCATCAGAAATAACTGTAGCTCCTAACACACCGTTATGTTAAACTAAACCCCCAAAGTTTTTAGTATGAATCATTCTAATATCTGATGTAAGGTTGATTTGAAAGATTCAGTAATGAATCAATGTATTTATGTAATTCTGATCCAATCTTCACTCTGTTTCTAACAAAATACCCTAGTCACTATTGTGATTAGATTAGGAAAAATAAATAAATAGAAACCACTGTCCATTCCAGAATCATCTCTCATCAAACACTGATTAACCTTGTGGGATGCAGCAATAAACAGGAAGTTTCAAGCCCTCCTCTGTAATCTCAATTTAGGCTTAATGAAAGATTCCTAGTCAGCTGTCACAACATATAAATTATTCTTCATTTATAAAATTAGCTTCATGCAGCAGTTCTTGCAGTATTAAGAAAGAAAAATAAACTATTATGGCCCTGAAGTCCGGTAGCAATAGCTGAACACTAAATGCAAGAATTAGCATTCCTGGAGCACTTAAAATAGTTTTTCTACTACTACCAGGATTCAGTGTACCTCAGAATGAGGATCCAACCAGTTTCAGCAAAGGCCAGTCTTTTGACTACTGTCTTACATAAAGCTTGCTTTAACAATATATTTTGTTTTAAGAATAATCATGAGAGTATGGTCTGTCGGTGAAGACAAAACATGAATTATTTACTTCTTCTATATCTGACCTTTTCCAAAGAAAAATATACATGAGAAAGATCTTATCTTCTGATCTTCATGAGCATAACCCTTAGTAGGACCTCAAGTAGAGTCTTAGCAAGAGTAGAGATTCCAGACTAGTCACATTATAATGGAATAAGACCAGAATGGAATGAGACCCATTGTTCTGCTGCTAAGCCTCATTTTATAATAGCAAACTCATTGAGCAGCAACAGTCAGGGCCCTGAGTGCATTGATTCCTCTGACCAGCCTCACTTAGACCTTCCACACACACCCTCTGCCAATGGGCCAGGAGCCCCAGGTAAGCTCAAGCCAAGCTCCTGGGCTGGAGAGTAGATCTGAGGAATCCAAATGAGGAATCCAAATGGCAACTCAGCAAGTAATATGGAAAAGTAATAAACATGGTTCTTTAGCCCCCGCTTCCTCAAATGCTGAGATTAATCCTAACTCGAGATGTAGCCAATCTTTAGGCATTCTTCTCCACTAGAGCCAGCTCTCTGTTGATCCTTGAGACATTGCAGTGTTTTATGCATTTAATGCATGACAAATGATTCACTCTCACAGGCCTCTTAGACATGACATGACAATGACTTTCTGGTTTGGCAGCCAGGGTATGCCTATATTTATTCACCTGAACTTCACCTCTCCCATTTTGTTCTTAATTCAGGATTGAACCTAATTTATGTTTAACTTCAGCCTGGAATACTTTCCCCCCAAAAATGAAGATTTTTTCCCCCAGCAAGATGGCAGGTGAGTCTCCTGGGTCTTTGAAAATCTCTTCAGATTTATGAAAATACTTAATGATATGGAAAGGAATTACTACATCTGGAAGAGTAGACAGTGATGCTTACTGATAAAAGCTGACAAATTCAAAGTTAGGCCACAAATATCAGTCAAACTGTAAGTTTTCTATTGGTGACAGTAAAAAGGAAGAATACTTGATTAACTTTGAATTTTCTGCCTTTTGAAATTCTTTTTACATTTCTTTTGTAGTTATGTTGGGTTCTTAAGATCAAATAGTGACATAAAAGCCTTTTCAGATCAGTCAGACTCACAAAATCCAAACTTGTAAAGTCTTTTAGCTGTTCGCATANAAGACCAGAATGGAATAAGACCCATTGTTCTGCTGCTAAGCCTCATTTTATAATAGCAAACTCATTGAGCAGCAACAGTATGTGCAACCTCACTGTCAGGGCCCTGAGTGTATTGATTCCTCTGACCAGCCTCACTTAGACCTTCCACACACACCCTCTGCCAATGGGCCAGGAGCCCCAGGTAAGCTCAAGCCAAGCTCCTGGACTGGAGAGTAGATCTGAGGAATCCAAATGAGGAATCCAAATGGCAACTCAGCAAGTAATATGGAAAAGTAATAAACATGGTTCTTTAGCCCCCGCTTCCTCAAATGCTGAGATTAATCCTAACTCGAGATGTAGCCAATCTTTAGGCATTCTTCTCCACTAGAGCCAGCTCTCTGTTGATCCTTGAGACATTGCAGTGTTTTATGCATTTAATGCATGACAAATGATTCACTCTCACAGGCCTCTTAGACATGACATGACAATGACTTTCTGGTTTGGCAGCCAGGGTATGCCTATATTTATTCACCTGAACTTCACCTCTCCCATTTTGTTCTTAATTCAGGATTGAACCTAATTTATGTTTAACTTCAGCCTGGAATACTTTCCCCCCAAAAATGAAGATTTTTTCCCCCAGCAAGATGGCAGGTGAGTCTCCTGGGTCTTTGAAAATCTCTTCAGATTTATGAAAATACTTAATGATATGGAAAGGAATTACTACATCTGGAAGAGTAGACAGTGATGCTTACTGATAAAAGCTGACAAATTCAAAGTTAGGCCACAAATATCAGTCAAACTGTAAGTTTTCTATTGGTGACAGTAAAAAGGAAGAATACTTGATTAACTTTGAATTTTCTGCCTTTTGAAATTCTTTTTACATTTCTTTTGTAGTTATGTTGGGTTCTTAAGATCAAATAGTGACATAAAAGCCTTTTCAGATCAGTCAGACTCACAAAATCCAAACTTGTAAAGTCTTTTAGCTGTTCGCATATCACAGCTATACTGGCATTGGGCTTTTCATGAAATAATTGTACATGTCTGTCTAATATGGAATTATATTGATATTTTGTTGTGATTTAAATAAAGAAGCCATTTTGTATACAAGGTATGGGTCAGACTGCTGGTTTTAAAGACTTCTTCTCCTAGGATGATAATGACAAAAGTCATTTTCCATTTAGAACTATAAAAGCTGAACAAGGAACAGTCTAAAGAAAGAAATACAATGACACAGTGCAGAGTGCCAAAAGAGTGTCATTGTAATTCCAATGCCTTTTCTGGGCTATGGATTTTCTTTTAATAAGTATCTTTGTTTCAGAAGATATCGGAATAAAAAATATCTAGGATGAAAATGCAAATATTCTAGCCATTGGGCTCTCAAAGGTTGATGAGGGTATAGTCATACAATATATTGTGGTTTCTGTGGTTTTTGCTGAAATCATTGTTCACAAGAAAGAATTTGAATACTGATGTTTTCTCTTTGTTGATAATCCAATATATTTCCTATTCAGAAATATTTGCCCATATGTATTTTTCTTTGTAAAGATGTTAGTAGAAAAAGATACTTTTGCATACCAATAACTATATCCATTCTAAGTAAATGGAGCCGCTTTAAAAATAGTCATATTTTCTATTTTTTCTACTTCTTCATCACAAATAGTAAATAGCTAAAGTGAGCATCTAATGGACACCTTGAATTCTTTTGGGCTTAGAGAACAGACATGGGGATGGAATTTAGATTGGTTGTATTAATAATTAATTTTAATGTTCAACAGTAGAATAATTTTTTTAGGGTAAGAACTGTCTTTTTGTTCTCTGCTAGTGCAGTATCTAGTGCAATGACATGAACATGCTTAGAGCTCTGAGGTGTTTTTATATTATAAATGAAATCACAATAATCTTCAAATAGCTGTAGTAGATTTAATAAAGGATTCGTTATTCAAACTCTAATTTAGAGATGCCACTATTGCATACTCTGTGAAAAGTATGTTGAGATAATGTGGAGTGACTAACTCTAGGCAAAAACCTAAATGTTTAATTAAATTTTACTTCTCATATTTGACAGTGATTTCTAAGGCAATTCAATAACAAAGAAGAGCTTGACATATACCCCAAAAATATACTAATGAATTTTATGTATCAGCAAGGAGTTCTTTGAAAGGGTTAACAGAAATAGCTCTGAGAAATGGAAGGCTCCTTCTAATTGAAATAGGGCAGTCTTCAGGGAGTGTGGTTGAAACAATCAGTTCTGTAGTAAGATCATTAATTCTGTAATGATGTCCTTATACCACAGAGGTTAGATATTGTAGTATTAATGAATTCTGATGAATGATGGGAAAATCAATAATGAAAAATTAAAACCTTAGCCCCTGCTAGAAAAATCTATTCCTTGAGAAACAAACAGCAAAGGATACCTATTTCTGTATATATAATACTATACTATTGGATCAGTCCTGGTGTTTAGGGAGCAGGTAAGCCTCGCCAGTATCTGTACAATCCCATTTTACTGTCCCTCCATCCGTGAATGTGGGACATGGTGGCATTACCAGGTGCACATCTTTATTGTCTACTTCTGGACATCTTGTTCATAAACCTGTTTGAACCTGTTGATGCTATGTACTTTCACAGTGTTCTATGACAACATATTCAAAAAGTTTAGCATCTACTGCACAATGAATACAAAGAAGTAGAGAGAGTTAAATAATGATGGCTAAGGAAGGAAAAGACAATGCATCGCTGCAGGGAAGTATTTACTGATCCATAAAATCACTTCAGCAACTTTTTATATTACATGGAAGGAACAACAAATAATTAAGTTTCTAATTTAGCTCAGTTGGTTGTCTTCCTGGTGTTTTAACAGTTTGCAAAAAAAAAAAAAAAAAAAGAAAAAAAAAAAAAAAAAAAGAAAAAAAAAAAAAAAAAAAGAAAAAAAAAAAAAAAAAAACGAAGAAAATAAACAAAACCAGGATAAAAAGGGGAGACAACTTAGGGTATTAGACACATCTTTTAAAGCATTAGCTGTAAAAATGATACAGCATATAGCGCAAATTGGAGCGGTACAGGCAACCCCATTGTTTATTATTTGACCTCTGCTAGTGATAAACATTGTTAAAGGTAAAGCGTGTAATTCCCTAGAGTCACCTCTGAATCGTTTTCCAGCTCTATTATGCAAATAATACTTTCTGCTCATTACAGTTTGTCTTTGGGATATATGCTAGCTGAAGAACGTCAGGGCTGAGTCATCTGCTTAAGAGGATCACCCTATAAATGTGATGGATTGTAACATTTTGCAGAGTACAAGAGGTAATTGAGTGAAGTCAATTAGGAAGGTAGGAGGGCTTACTGAAGAAGAAGAAAGCAATCTGTAAACTACTGTCACATATTTTTTGGGGGACCAGGCTTTCCCAAAAAGCTTAGCAGGCTGCCTAGACTGAGAATTTAAAGGCTAATGGGAAGCAGTTTTTTTTTTAAAAAAATCTGACCTTTGTGACTACGAAAGGCACTGAAATCCTGTTGCTGCAAAGGAAGGACTGGAGTTTTCAGAACAATGCAGATGATTGTAAACAAATGTATTCCTTATAAATGTATGATTTTTAAATGATATTAAAAGTGAATGTTTATTGAATGTAATGCCATTCATTATAACAGGCACTGTACCGGGAAATTGGAAACATTATGTCTTATTTTGTTAAAATGTACATAAAGAAGAGCTTTTCATAATAGGATACCTCCCCTCGGCTAGGTCAGGTGTTCACTCTATTACTGTTGTTTTTCCAAAATTACTCTAATTGCGTAAGAAGTCCTATCTTTCATCAACATGCTTATAATTATAAGGAGACATGGCCTGGATCACCAAAGGCATATAATTGCTTGAAATTCATAAAACTTTTCTTGGGGATATTCTTAGCATATTCCTAATTAATAAATGAATAAATACAAAGATAACACACTCCTACTTTCACCTTACATTTAGATGTATTTCAACTAAGGCATCCTTTTTTTTCAAAGGGATTTTAGTCAAGTAAAAATGCCAGCAGCAGAAATAAGGGGCCTCATCTTTCCATTTATATATGGAAATTTTACTTGATTCTTTGCTGCAGAACATCTGAACTAATGATAAAATTAGGCCTTAATTGTTCACTTAAAAAGATTTCTAAAGGTAATGTTAATTTAAAGCATAGGAAAAGCTCACATTGATGCTTAACTTTAGATATATTTGGGGATTTTGAGTTGGGCTTACACTGGAGAAAACAATCTTTTTTTATTTCTTATTAAATATTGATACTGCTAAGTAGGGAAAAAAAAAAAAAAAAACAGAGCTCCAAATCTGAGCACATTGGATACAGCAGAGAAAATATTACTCTACTTCAGTAAGGGTTATTTACAAACCAAAGTGCCCATATCAGGAAAAAGGAATTCTGAACAAAAAGACTTGCTATACTCACTCATTTTTCAATAATAATATCTTCACTGATATCTTCACTGAGATTCCTGCTCTACTTATGGCTCTAAAGGTTAGGTATGTTTTTCAATAAATTAGATCCAAGAATAATGTCCAACTCATGCAAATATATTTTTTCAGTGTAGAAATTGCACATTTTAAGATAAAGTTTTATTGCAATTCCTGTTGCT
The DNA here is from genome assembly GCA_013389825.1 of Crypturellus undulatus. Lineage (NCBI taxonomy): Eukaryota > Metazoa > Chordata > Aves > Tinamiformes > Tinamidae > Crypturellus > Crypturellus undulatus. The sequence continues at coordinate 1,590,780 of VWPW01000756.1, forward strand.
CCAGTTCCACTTTTATTTAATAAATATATACCACAAGTGATTTAGGCTCTATTTTTTTTTTCATTATGTACTTCAGTATTGAGCCCTGAATAATTTTAATACTTGAATGGTAAAGCATTCATCTCCATCACTGTTATAATTGCTGTTGATATTATTATTATTATTACTTATGGACACATTTTTTTTGTTAGCATTTATACGCTGTAACCTGTTTCAGTAAACTACATACAGTCAGAATTCTCTCAGGCAGTTAAAAGCAAATAGAGTGCAGAAACCATATATTTTAAACTTGATACCTAACATTTTTCATGATTTCAGCACAAAACCCCCGCTGATTTCAATGGAGTTTTCTGTAATTCCCATAGAAATCACCCTGAAAAGAAAAAAGTCTGTAAACAACTTACTGCCAAATCAATACCTTTATTATGTATTTAACTGTCTTTATAAGTTTCTGTTAAAATACATCAGGCCCATATTCATTGTCTTTCTGTGCAGCTGAGATCTCAAGTAGTTCTTATGGGCAAAAATCATCAATGTTTCTATAGGCTGAATTTCCACTGATATTATTTGAAGTTTGATACACATATACAGACAGCAGGATTTAATCTCCTGTACTAAATATTCATTAAAAAAGCATGCTATTGTTTCCTAACATACACTTTCCAAAGTAGGAGAAGAGGTGAGAAGGTAATATAAAACAGCAACTTCTTGATGAAGTCAAACTAGCTTTACTTTCCCCTAGAAGTTGGCCTCTGAGCTTCCATGTAAGATGTGATAAAACGAAATCAACAAAAAATTATGTCTCAGAACTAAAGTATCAAACATTATTGTCTAGAAAAGAGCTAGCATATTTTTGTATTGGTTATGTAATGACAAATTGTATGACCTGTACATAAGTATAAGAAGACACAGTTCAAAGAATCTGAAACACAAGAAAATACAATTTTTTACAGAACTCTTCTCTTTCTCATATTTTCTTAGTATATTGGTATGATTTGCTTCTCTCCATGCTCTCTTCCAGCCCAAGGGAAATACAGTCAATGAGGAATCATCATTTGGTGGGTACACAGCTGGGTTTGTCCTTGGCCAATTCTGTTCCATTTTTCCGCTGATTTGGATGCCGGAAAAGATGGTATGTTATATGTTACATCTGACACCAAACCGTGAGAATTACCACCTCTTTCAAGGCTTGACTCAGAGTTCAATTAATCTGTGACAAAAGCCAAGTAGAAAGACCTATGCTTCATCAAGGATAAATCAAATTCTAAAATGGGGAATGATTGGCCAAGCTGATATGTGGGAGCAAAGGGTCTCTCTCAAACTGCATACGAGTCAGTGTCACGAGCTCAGAGCGACACTTTGGTCTCAAACCTTCCTCTCTGTTTATTGAATAAAGCCCATCTCTCTCAAACTGTGATCATTATTCAGCTCGCTCAGTTGCTTTGTCTGCTCGAAAGAACTGTGGAGATAATCCTAATGTCAAGGCGATATATATGAGAGGTAATAAGGTGAGCTGTTGTGCTTATCTCTTTGTGTCTGTCACCATATCCTAACTATGCTTTTCACTTGAATGAACTTTTTTTTCTCTTTTTTTTCTCAGGACTAGGAAGGACTTCAGGATAAATGCTGGTAAATAGTGACTGTCTATATTACAGTCAGTCCAAGGTACTCTCAAACTTTCCTGGACAACGAGGGCTATATTTGTGCTTCTAAACTTCCTTACTCTCAAAGCTGTGTAGCTCTAACAAAGTTAATAGTGATCCCCAAACCATGCCCATGCACTTTATGGTAGACTGAGAGGCAATATGGGCTAAATTCACCCAGGGATGATGCAACACGTGGAAGAATATAGACAATTCTGTCTCAGTGTAAATAATTGCATACCAGTGCTGATCAATGTTGCTGGAGTATCGTAATGGAGTAAACTGCTCCTATTTGGTTCCGTTTCCCATGCTTTGTAGGGGGGGTGGGATGAAGTGGGATAGGAAACATAATTAATTAGCTACTCTCAGACTATCACTTTGTAGGTTTAGGAGTCCCCAGGAGCCTGCACAGTGCTCTTCTACAAAACTGAAAGGAGAATAATTCTAGTGGCTACATGAGTGGAAAAAAGTGCCCTTTATGAAATGTTGGTCAGATCCTACTGAAAAACATCCTAATAATGGAAAGAAAATCGGACAATGGGCTAATATGTTACATATGTTAGCGTGTACGGTATTATGTTATTGTAAGATAAACAAACTCTTGCAATTTTGGCAAGTTGTAGGAATGTTGTATAAAAGGTATGTGAGTAACTTCTACGTTACTCAGGTTGGGTAGGACCTAATATGGAATACTTTACCCACTGCTGTGTCAATGGTTTCAAAACAAGATGTGAACAAAATGCATCACAGTCCCAAACGGAGTCCCAAATCAATACAGGGATTTAAAAAATATGACCTAGAAGGAAAAGTTGAAATAACAGTATTTGCTCAGCCAGAAAAGATGAGACTGAGTGATCTCCTTCTGTTTAAAGGTTGTTATAACTAGCAACTGTTCCGAGGCATTTACTGAGCAAGGACAAGATGGAATTAACCAAGGAATATTTAACTATTAGGAAACTACACTCAATTTTTTTTTTTCATTTCATAAAAGGACATTTATTCTCTGCAAATTACAACTAATTCAGAGCAACCCTACCATAACTGTGGGACACTGTAGGAGCGAAGAGAGCACTCAAATCCTCAGATAAACTCAGCAGAACTGTAGTTTAAATGTTGAGGTATTACTGGCAGTTTGTTGCTGCTAGCTCAGGAAGTACAAATTCTTTTGGAGCCTGACATTACCTAAGGTAAAATTCAGGCTAAACTATCTTCCAGAATAGATCTGGTGCTTGAGGTTTAATTGGATCCTAAGGCCTGCAAATATAGGTAACAGTGTACGTGGGTTTGATTCAGCTAAAGAGAGTTAGGCTTAAGATTGTCTTACTGTGACCAGTAGGGCTTGCCATTTAACTTCAATTATGCCATGCTGCTCAGTTGTATGCCTTCAAGTTGCCAATATTAACAGTCAAATATTATTTCACTTCACAGGAACTATTGCTCAGTTATATGCTTTTGTGGATAAAAAGGAAGGGGACCACCTGCCATACTAGTTTGTCAGATATAACAGGGCTTTATTCATTGAGGCACTGCAGTTATATGAAGAATCATTTTACTGAACTATTTCAAAACTTTAGGAAAAGTTGCTGACATTTTTAGGGCTCCTGCAAAATAACAAGCCAGGAATTTTGAAATTTTTTACACAAAGGTGCTATTTTCTACCCAAAGGTGCTATAGACTTCATAATTAGACAGTGTCCTTCTGGCTAACAAGTTTCTCTTACCAGACCTTTATATTTTAAAGCTGAAGGAAACGGCTTTACCTTGACCTTATCAAATGACAGGCAACTGAGCCCTGCAACATACTGCTGTACTGATTATCTGCATTGCTGCACCAGGGTGTGCTTGGGGGAGGTTGTAGCAACATCTAATGTCTGCCCCTCCCCCCCTTTTTTTCTGTTCAGATGGGTTTCTCTTCTCATGTGAGGTTAATTGGGCCAGGAACTGAGATAACTTACTGCCTCAGGGCTAAACAGCAAGATAACAAGCTCTACCCTTTCATACTTATGCCTGGCTTAAACAAAAGGGTGTGAAGAAACTCAGAAGTCTGATGTTCTTCACAAAGTTCTGAAGATATTTAATGTCTATAGAAAGCACCACAAAATATGCAAATCACTTATGAAAAATGTTAAAAGAAATAAAATTCATATTGGAAGTCAATTCAAAATTTCAGGAATGACTTTCCAGAGTTTTTCAGGAAGAAAAACATATCATTAGGGAACTTATGCCTTAAAGTCTTTATAAAACTTGTGTTAAGAACATCCTTATCTCACACATTTATTTTATCTCTCTGTAGCCAAAAGGAAAAAGAACAACAGAAGATGTGTGGGTTGTTCTCTGTTTGGGAATGTGATCCACTGGGAATGAAGTAGACTGCAGGAGCCAATGTATGTCTGAAACTTCATATTGATATATATAACGTTTTTCCTGAATCATTAGTCTGTCAAGCTACAAGTGATACTATATATTTATCAGGCAGGGCACACTGTTGTGGAATTCATTCCTGGTCATGTCATGGGCGAGCATCTCCACTCAGAGGAGGTGAATAGTGCATTGAACATGTCAATGTTGACAGCTAAGCTGTTGCTATCTCTCAAAGATGGTCGTATAGTTTTTCCAAGCAGATAGGTCATCTGTAACTGAGGCAAGTCTTAGAATACACTTAGGCTGAGAATATTTTTTGTCAGTAAAAAAATTATTATGTGCTCAAAATCTGTGTTTTTTTTACTACTCAGCTGTAATGGCATGGTGGCTCATGAATTCAGGCTGTCATAGAACTGAACAAAAGCTGAGATTATTTCAGTTTTAAGGGTCTCTAACCTAACTATTGTTTCCTATTTGCTTTTTCACTGCTTAAAACATTGCTTAAAACACTGCTTCAGGTAACGAACTTTGTATTTATATAGTTACTTTCACACTGTGAGTGTGAGCAGAAACAAACAATAATATATAACATTACACAGAAACACACGTGCAATAATTCAGCAGAAGCAGCAGAGATATGCTTCCCACAAATGAATGCCACTGTATCTACAGATGTCTTTCTACAACAACATTGATATCTTTTGAAGGTTATAACATTTTTTCCATGTTAAACAGCTCTGCTGTATAGCCAGTCTGATGACCCATTAGAAGGTACTTCATGAAATATCAGCTCACAAATAATAAAAAAGAGACTAAAAGTCAATATAGGAAGATACTTCGGTAGTATTCTTTGAAGGATTTCCTAGTTTCTCCCTTCCTGAAATTTCCTGTCAAACTATTCTTATTAATATACTGAGACTATGAGTTATGAAGGTATAATCATTGATCCTACACTGAGAGACGTGCTTGCATTCTGACTATTTCATTGAGCCTGACATACAGAAATAGCTTTATGAAATACTGTAATATAATACTGAAAGAATAAGGAAAAAGGATAATGTGGATGTGCATTGCCTTAATTACTTTAGAATAACAGTGGGACATGGGCAATGGCATTATCTATTGGCTGTGCCAGGACTGACTGATTTAGTCCTATGCTCCTGCAGTCCACAGGAAGGGCACAGCTGAGTATGGACCCCCTGCACCTGTTCGTTGCACAAGTGTTTCTGTTCTCTCCCAGTCTTACTCTGTTCTTCAAAATCAAAGTGTTTTAATTGCACCTTGCTCAAAGATTTGGGAACCTAACAAACACAGGCATCAAGGGACACATAAAAACTTCGGTAAAAGAAGCTCAGCTCCTTGAAAATATACGTCAAAATTATATTAAGGTTTTCAAAAACCTTTTCTCATTGCTGACTTATCTTAGCTGTTTGCTATGTATCTATGTTCATTTCCCATACAGATTAACACAAGCAACTTTTTTTCTTTCATCTTACCCATTCAGATCTGCCTCTTTCAGAATTATATTTTTTTCCTTTTTTTTGTCTCTATCTTTGTTACTTGTAGGTCCATTAATTTAACTGTCATTTTATTTTATAAAGCAACCAGGAAAATGCTTTTTCTCTTTTAAAGAAGTGACTTGGGTCACTTTAGACCCTTTCAGACCAAACATGCGTCTGAAAGTCAAGGAGCAAAAATATTTTACCTTTCCTTTTTCCTATGGGAAGAAATACAAAGTAATTAAAATTAATATTATACTTGTTTAGTACTTAAAATAACTATCAAGAAAAAACAGATCATTTTGCTTAGAGTTTTTTGAAGACCATTGTCCTACAGGGTCATTACTGGCTCAGAGTGGCTTGGGTGGCAGGATCATGTGGTAGCAACACGTTCACCAGCTCAGTGAAGGCATTTGGGAAGTTGGGGCTGGAGTAGCATGCAGCATAAACAGAGACTGAAAGAAAGATAGGTTTGCTCAGCATGGAGAAGGACTAATCTAGAGAGGATTTAGCTTTTTTTTTTTTTTTAACAAAGGAGTCGTTAAGTAGTGACCAGACTGCCCAGAGTAGATTTACTGTTCCATGACTCTGTGATGACCCCTGATTTCGGACATACTGTTTTTGAGATCCTGTTTCCACAGGTCTGGAACATATGCCAGTGAATGTAGTCACTTTATGTGTCTGTTCAATATTTCTTAAAATCAACTTTTAAATGCATATACATGAAAAGACAAGCTTTATGCATCTCCCCATAAAATATCACTGAAAAGAGAGTTAGAACAGCCCGGAGGGCATTACAAACGGGTAAACATTATCCTGGGTTTATGGGAGAATATAAAAAACTTTTGTATGGTTAGACATCATTTTTTACATATAGTCCCAAATAGCAACTCTTTCTGCGAAGGTCCTGATTTGTACTGTAAGTGGAAAGAGTCTGGTTGCTTTACATTTTTCAGACAGTATTTCTAAACCTAATTAGCTACATCAAGGGACAATAGAGAGTTGTGATCTGACTTTTCTGGCTGAGTAGAACCTCATTAAGCAGTTAAATAATTTTTGTATCATAATGTGTTTTGAAACCGAGGATGAATATGCTGTATCAGGAGAGTGCAGGGACCTTCTTCCACTGTCAAGAATTATCTAAATGAAATCTACATGTTTTTGCAGGCTGGAAAGTGTCTGGCAAGTTGATACATGTCTAGTTTCTCAATCTATCTGAATTCACCATCTGAATCTAACAGCTTCTGCTGGTGAATCAGCATGTGCTCTCAAACCAGGCCCGGCATGGGACTGTGCTTGAGTCCTGGATGGCTTTGGGTAGTTAGGATCATAGGTTATGGTCCAGCCTTTTATATGTTACTTAAATTAACATCTTTGATTGTTGGAAGCATTTATACTTGTTTAAATCACTATTATTGATTTGATTACTTTAAATAATTCCACTACTGATTTTGACTTCTGCTGTTCATCCATTAGAAATTGCTTTGCGTTATGTTACTTTGTAAGGAACTCAAAAAAGGTGTATAAGTTGCAGCCCATATTTGTTAGGCATCACCTGGAACTAAAGAAATGTTTTTACGTCTGAAAACACTGCCCAAGAAGATGAGAAGGCTTCTGACTCAGAAGAATTTTCTGTCAAAGTTGTCAGGGGGTTAGACTGGATTTATTTCTCAAATGTGGATGGACCTGTGCCTATTGGAGAGGATTCTGCTTGTGCTGGGGTCACCAGTGGCCTCAGGCTTGTCCCTCTCTGAGGGCAGTCCTGCTCTTGGTGCTCTCTGACAGCCTTTACAATGTTCCTAAGTTTCCTCTCTCAGCAGAAACTTCCAACGAACTAGATTAGCAGACCTGACAGTCTTTAATTTGTACAGTCTTTAATTTCTACAACTTTGAATAATATGTCCCTGATCCATACAATTTTCCTAATTAGAGATGTATTCACAGTCCATGTTAGAATTTAAAACAGTCTGTGGATTTTCTTGTTTAATTGGCTCTTCAGCAAATTGCTAGATTGTGGAGAGTTGTTGGTGAAGGGCTGTTGGGAAGCATTGTGTAGGTATTAAAGGCATATAGAGAAATACATCTTCCTTTGTCTAAAATCTCTCACTTCCACTGAAAATATGGCTCCTTACCTTCCAGAGATCTAGGAAAGTGGAGAAATTTGTTCAGAAGCTTAAATACGCAGTTCCTGTTTTCCCCACCAGTTTATTTGCTTACGTGTTCATGTACAGGTGGTCAAACTTATCAGCTATTTGAGTATATTCTTATTTTATATTTTGTGAATTGTGACCTTTATTTTTATTTAGTAAGGCTACGCTAAGTGATTGAGGGAAATATTTAGTGGACACATTGTATATTCTATTTTTTCATTATAAGTTGCTGCCAATTAACTCAGTGATGATCAGAAGAAAGTTCGTCCCAGAAGAGGAATGTATCTCATGTTGCTCCATAACTAACAGAGAGTTCCCAGGCACCTCAAGAAGAAGAACTGTGATAATATGAAAACAGAACAGCACTGAGAAGAGCATAAACTGAGAGAAGATGGAGCTTGGTAAACCTCAGGAAGGGATTACATGACAAATTGCAGCATTCTAACATACAGAAAATCCAGTTTGTAGTGTGTCCTTGGGTACTCATTACTCTGCTTTCTCCAAAGATGTTGAAGGGAGATTGAATTGCTGTTTGTTTGTATCATCTTACCTGTACTGTATTAATCTCACACTTCAGGACACTGGCGGGGACAAGTTTATTTTTAGTTTTCTCCTTTTTTTTACTTATACTCAGCTTTTATTCTTTGTCTCTCTTTTTTCCTCTGATGTAGTATTTGTTACTGCATCTGTGAACAGAACATTTGCTGAGATGCATGGGTTACACTAATAATGTAAAAAGAACAAAGTGCCTGGTAAATCCTGCTCAGATAGTGAGAGTTATGACCATTGCAGATTTAAGGATTTCTTAAGGATTTCTCTTTAAGTGAGATTGTGGTCATGTTTTAGAGGGAGCACATAGGGTTCTCTTTTAGAAAACATCTTGCTGTGTTTAATATATTCCAATATGTATATTGGGTACAATTATGAAATTCACAATATTCACTTTCTATAACATTCACCCATCATTCACTTTCTATAACATTATTTACTTATGACTTTTGGTCTTTTTGTGCTGGTGTGTTGGGTATAGAGTGTTTGTAGTAAAGTGGAATAACAGTAAATGGGTATGGGTAGTAAGGTGGAATAGGTCTTTTTGTGGATCATTCTGAATGTCACTGACTGTGTTACAGGCAGATATGATTAAGTCATGTAAGTAACACTTCTTCACACCCATTTTTTTTCATAAGTAAGTTGAAGGTTTTTTTGGAAAAAAGAAAGAAAATTTTCAGTAAAGAAGGATTTCTTTGATGTGTCTTTTTGATTATCAAGAATGCAAAGATCGTAAATATTGTAAATGAAAGATGTGACAATTAAAACTATATAATCCTAATGAAAATATATATAAGGAGCCAACCAGGAAAGTATAGATTATCTGTTTATGTATATAATGGTTTTATGTCTTTTACCCTGAAGTATTCTTCTACTTCCATATTCACCAGTGCCCTATCAGTAGTAAGGTGTTTTGAGGAGCAAGGGGCATGCTTGAGCGCATTTAATTCTCTAATTATAATTCTTAAGTAATATAAATTATAGTTACCCTCTAAAAATAAGTCCAACTGTGAATAAAAAAGAAGCACTGTGTCAGTTGCAGGCATTCTTATAATTTCAGCAGAGTAAAAATAATGGTGCTAGAAAGATTTTGCTAAATAACATAGCATAATGAATTGAGTAATACACTTCACAGAGGGAAATGAGGAAAATTATAACCTTGGAATTAATGCTATTTCCCATGTTGGTTCATCATTGAAATAGTTTTGCATAGTAGAAGCTTGCAGCCATTAGCAAACACATGAGATGATAAAATTCATTTCTTTTGCAAAAGTTTCTATCGGAAATTGAAAACAAAAAGTAAATTACTGCATAGTCCCCACCCTCATCCCCAACATCAAATCAGTCAGATTTTTTGAACAGAGTTATAAGATAACCTTATCTGCCTGGTTGAACATAGACCCAGATAAACATCTGTCTAGAGTCAACGGAAATAATAATCTAAAAGCTTCAGCAGCATTTCTCTTAGAATGGCCCCTGCTTCACTCAGATTTTTTTGTTGGACTGGTGAAGTAAAGAATATATTTTTGACAATTGGTTGTATAGATATTACGTATCAGAGCATACTTCTGTGCGTGTCTGCCATTAATTAGGAAAGAGATTTTCACTGTGCAGTAGGCAAACTTGAGTGCTATGAATCATACAGAAATACAAAGGTCTATAAACATTTCTTTGCCCTCTTCTTTGATCACCCCATAAATGCAGAGTGCTTCCTGCAGTGGGAAAGAACATCTGTCCTGTGGATCCGGGGCTCTCAGTTCTCTGCTCAACTTCGGGTAATTAAGTGACTGTAGCAGCCTGAGACAGAAATTCCGTCTTTTATTTCCTCCAAAGACTTTCCAACATACATCTAATTCCTTAAAACAAGATTCAGATAAGGTCTTAGTCTGTAAATTTCATCTCAAGGACACTTTTAGGTGGAATACAATTTTCTCCTCCAGGAATACATAAGTAGGGATACATAAGTATTGTCTATAGGGATAGACAATACCTTTGTTAAGACACTATGTGTTCATATATATCTAAGTATGGTGCTTAATAGTGAAAAGTACTGCAAGTATTTTTATATTTTAAAGATAAAAAAAAAGGAGTGAGAAAAATAGTATGTTCTATGATATCAGCTCGTGATTCTCTATCAAAAACAAATCCTTCTTGTTTCATGTTACTATTTGCTAACTGAAAAGTGTATGCAGTTTGTCCAATAGTTGATATTTTTAGATAAAAAGCTTTTGCTGGTTAACCCCATTTTTATCCTTCCAATTAACCATTCCATTGATACCCATGAGTAGTTTAGTGTTAAAAATCTTGTGAGAAAGAAAAAGAGAGATAGGGAGAAGACTTCATTGGCCTTTGCTATCTAGGTATAATCAAACATTGTGTCACTGAGAAATTTGCAAGATGTCACTTGAAAAAGCATTACATTCTTCTACAGGACTTTCAGGACTCACGTCAGGGTGCTCTGATTTTCTCCCATGGCTGAATATTGTGCACCATGATCATGCAGAGAACTGCATAAGTTTGCTAAGGAGAATCTCATGACTGCTCTGCAAGCATGGGTGAGGTTGTCCTTGGTAGAAGGCTCGTGAAGAGAGTATTTTTAATTCTTTTCAGATAGGAGCCTGTGTTTGGGTCGAGAGGAAATTCTTGATGAAAGTCTTGATTGTGAACCTTTTGGCTGATGTCAAACATTTGACAGGAAGATTATGCTGGTATGTATCATTAAATTCCTCAGGAATCAGACTGCTTAATGCTTGTGGTAAGCACTAGTGTGAATCCAAACTAATGCACTGCTATGCCTCACGCTGTGTGGTGCAAAATTTTCATAAAATTTAATTCAGAACACTTTGTGCTCCATTTATTCTTTTTTTCCAGACTTTTCGAAAATGCCATTACACATCAGCCTACTAAGATGAGAGAATGATTATTTTAATATATATGAAAGCCATGTTTAAAAAAAGGATATGATATCTACTAATTGTGTGGGAAAAAAAAAAGTCTGGAAAAAATGGCATTTTGGAAAAGTCTGGAAAAAAATAAAGCAAAATTAAGGTCAGCAAAAGCATTATTGTATGAAAAATTAACAATTAATGTGTCAGTCTCCTTGCCTAACTACTATATAAAATCTTTTGTCACCCGATAAACCCATGAAAATCTGAACAATCACTCTGTTAAATATCTTGTAAAAAACATTGAGTTTATTACTTGATCCTTTTATATGTTTTGATGACCTTAATAATTATAAAATCGCTACAGAACTACAGACTGAAGAATGACCTCTAGATTCATGGATTGGTCATGCAGGGCTATCTTCTGTTGCAGCTTATTTATTCCTGGGGATCAAGGGAAATTAGCTTAGTAAACTGAAGTGTAGCTTTTTTCTAGTTTGCTCACAGCTTCTGTTTTCACTGGAGAATGCAAGTGCTGATTGGCTATTGAATACCACTTGTGCTGTTAAGATATGAGGAGAGGTGGAGCAAGAGCGTGGGGAGGCGGAGCATGAGCATGTGTACTAGAACCCGAAAGATGGTGAACTATGCCTGGGCAGGGCGAAGTCAGAGGAAACTCTGGTGGGTGTCTATAGCCGTCCTGACGTGCAAATTGGTCATCCGATCCAGGTATAGGAGCAAAAGACTAATCGAACCATGTAGTAGCTTGTTCCCTCTGAAATTTCCCTCAGGATAGCTGGCTCTCTAAGGGTGGCAGTTTTACCCAGTAAAGTGAACGATTAGAAGTCTTGGGGCTGAAACAATCTCAACCTATTCTCAAACTTTCAATGGGTAAGATGCCCGGTTTGCTAGCGTGGAGCTGGGCAGTGGAATGCGAGTGCTTAGTGGGCCACTTTTGGTAAGCAGAACTGGTGCTGCGGGATGAACTGAATGCTGGGTTAATGCACCCAATGCTGATGCTTATCAGACCCCAGAAAAAGTGTTGGTTGATAGAACTGTGGCCATGGAAGTGGGAACCCGCTAAGGAGTGTGTAACAACTCACCTGCCAAATCAACTAGCCCTGAAAATGGATGGCACTGGAGCATCGGGTCCATGCCCAACTGTTGTTGGCAATGCGAAGCTGTGTGGGCTATGCCATGATGAGTAGGAGGGCCGCTGCAGTGAGCCTCGAAGCCTGGGACGCAGGTCCGGGTGGAGCTGCCGCAGGTGCAGATCTTTATGGTAATAGCAAATATTCAAACGAGAGCTTTGAAGGCCCAAGTGAAGCAGGACTCCATGTGAACAGCATTGAACATAGGTTAGTTGGTCCTAAGCAATAGGCAAGCACCGTTCCAAATATTTGTATTTTCATCTTCACAGAGAAGCTCAGGAAGTGTGGACTGGACGAGAGGAAAGTGAAGTAAACTGAGGACTGGCTGGATGGCAGAGCCCAGCGGGTGGTGATAAACGGGGCAGTCTGGTTGGAGGCCTGTGGTCAGTGGTGTCCTGCAGGAGTCAGTACTGGGCCTGGTCCTCTTCAACTTGTTCATCAGTGACTTGGACGAGGGCACAGAGTGCACTCTCAGCAAGTTTGCAGATGACACCAAACTGGGAGGATTGGCAGCACTCCTGAGGGCTGTGCTGCCATCCAGAGAGACCTAGACAGGATGGAGAGCTGGGCAGAGAGGAACCTCATGAGGTTCAACAAGGACAAGTGCAGGGTCCTGCACCTGGGCAGGAATAACCCCAGGCACCAGGACAGACTAGGGGTTGCTCTGTGGTGAGGGATTTGGGAGTCCTGGCTGACAATAGGTTGACCATGAGTCAGCAAAGTGCCCTCATGGCCAAGAAGGCCAATAGGATCCTGACCTGCATCAGGAGGAGCGTTGCCAGCAGGTCGAGGGAGGGGATCCTGCCCCTCTGCTCAGCTCTGGTGAGGCTGCACCTGGAGTACTGGGTGCAGTCCTGGGCTCCCCAGTGCAAGGGGGATGTGGAGCTTCTAGAGAGGGTCCAGCACAGGGACAGAAAGATGATTAAGGGACTGCAGCATTCGTCATATGAGGAAAGACTAAACAAGCTGGGCCTATTAAGCCTGGAGAAAAGAAGGCTGAGAGGAGATTTGATCAACATGTTCAAGGACCTGAGGGGTGATTGTAGGGAGGATGGGGCCAGGCTGTTATCTGTGGCAGCTGGTGACAGGACAAGGGATAACGGGTGCAAGTTGAAACACAGGAAGTTTCACCTCCGTATGAGGAAGAACTTTCCTGTGAGGGTGACAGAGCCCTGGAACAGGCTGTCCAAAGAGGCTGTGGAGTCTCCTTCTCTGGAGATCTCCCAAACCCATCTGGATGCCACCTTGTGCTACCTGCTCTATGTGTCCCTACTGGAGCAAGGGGATTGGACTAGATGATCTCTAGAGGTCCCTTCCAGTTCTAAGCATTCTATGGTTCTGTGATATGTCTAAATATTCCTAAGAATATAGTGTTTCTCCAGGAAAGAAAGCCCTGTCCAGGTCCATGGACTATGTATAAGAATTATTTCTTTATGGCTCCCCAACTAAGGGAGAAAGCGGTACATGAGGAATTAGGGATACTGGATAGAAATATATGCACAGAGCATCACTGCCTTTTTTGTTGCCTTTTTCACCAGTGGGTGCCTGTACCAGGCAGTCACCTAGTTGCTGCGAATTTCCAGAGTAGAAAAGGAAAGCACAAAGCAGACACACACACACACACACACACACACAAAAAAAAAAAAAAAAAAAAAAAAAAAAAAAAAAAAATTTCCAAAATAAAAAAAAAAAAAAAAAAAGGAAGAATTCTCCAAATTCAAATGAAGAGAAGACAGAGGAAGAGGAGATACACACCTGTCATGAGGCAGTAGAAAAGGATTTGACATGTTTAGGGTCATGTTTAGGCTGATAAGTGGGGCAAGTGAGGACTAAGACATCTTAAAAAAAAAGGGGATGAAGACGTACATGAACTTGAATAAATAAAGACAGAACGAGATGAAGTTGCAGGCCAACACATGGCTAGCGCAGTTGTCGCTGGAGAAAGACAATTGTTGCAAAGTGCTGCTTTTGTGATTCCAAGCTGCTTACCTGAAACACTTCTAACCTTTGCGAAGCTTTGAATAATTAGTTACTTATATTAAACTTATAGAAAGTTCTCCTGCTTTTTCTGCTCCTTTCTCTTGGGTACCTAGCAGTCTTTCTCAAATCTGTGCCAAATCTGGGTTTAACTCCTGGTTCAGCTGCTTTAGCTACAAAAGAGATTGCAATTTTATAATTTTGCTGTGACACATGCAGAAAAGATATTTTAATAATATTGATTATTATGAATTGATTTAGAGCTTCATTCGAAGCCTGCTTTTTTAACTGATGTTTTTATTAATATAAAAATTTCTGTAAACCTCCTACTTAATTATCCAACCACCATATGCTGACAGAAATGGCATTTATACAAACAGTTTTCTCAGCAAAGGAAAAACAAGCTAAGGACAGTAAACAACAACAAAAAATATTCAAGGTCACAGATTATTTTTTTCATCTAAAATATGGGCAATTATGAGATAATATACTTGCCTTTTTCTGCATATGTGTTGCTAGTACAAGCACAAAAATTTTAAAATAAGTATGGAAAGTACAGGAATCTTGTGTGAAGCAGAAGCTTGCTAATCATTAATTAGCACTGCTAAAGTTAGAAAGTGCTAAAGCTTCTGTCAGAATTGGATTAATTTTTGCCAGCTTTCTTGATTTTAATGCAATAAATATCCTTTTTTTCTTGAAGGCCTACCATAAATTCAGTGATTATGCAAGAATTTCACAGAATTACAAAATCATAGTATGATTAAGGTTGTGAAGGACCTCGGGAGATCATCTAGTTCAACTCCGTGCACAGTGGGGTCACCTAGAGCACATTGCACAGGATAGTGGCCAGGTGGATTTTAAATTTTTCCAGAAGAGTTCCAGAATACATAACCGCTCTGGGCAACTTTTCCAGTGTTCTTTCATCTTCACTCTCATGAAGAGATAGAACTTCCTGTGCTTCAGTTTGTGCCTGTTGTCTCTTGCCCTGTTGCTCGTCACCACTGAAAAGAGTCTGGCTCCATCCTCTTGACACTCTCCTATAAGGTAAGATCACCTCTCAGCCTTCTTTTCTCTGGGCTGAACAGGCCTAGTTCTCTCACCTTCCTCATAGGACTGATATTCCAGTTCCCTGATGATCTTTGAAGCCCTGCATTGGACTCTTACCAGTAGTTCCACGTCAAAGAAGCTTGCAACTAGGAATTAAATATAATGTCACACAAAATTAAAGCATCTTCATCTTTAATACATGTTCTTTATTTCTGAACATATACGGGAGCAAAACATGGTCGACAGGGGAGGAAACCTTTGTTTGACATGAAAGGACTTCGGAGTATCCTCCTTTGCTAAATTTGAGCTCTTATTCATTCGTCTTTGTGCTGTCATAGACGTTTTATATCTTAGTTCACTTTTAACTGCTAATAAGTCAGACAGATAGCATTCTTTCTTCAGTACAGAACTCATCTCCCCTGAGAGCTAACTGGGAAGAGAATCAGGGTAGCATTTTTATTGGCTGGCAAGTGTGGTTCATAACACAAATGCATGAAAGGAACATACACTTTCCTTAAATAAACACCCTCTTTTTCTGCTTTTCCCTGCAATTCAGCAATGATTTCTTTTTTTATGAAGTAAGAAAATTACCTTTCTGTATTCTTCATGCTTTTTTTTTCTATTAATTAAACATAAAAAAAATAGAAGGGAGAATGTGGGAACATGGGAACACATGTAGGAAAATGATTTCTTTTTTCCCCACTGCTGTGTGAGTTGCTTTAGAATCTCTATGATACTGGAGCCTCCCAGAGCATCCTGTGCAATGATTTTGTGAAGCTGATTCCCTGACATTTTCTGTGAAAACAATCAATATCCTCACACCAAACAAAACCATTCTCCCATGCTACTTACAAAAGTGAGAATAAGGTTGGCTTTGGCTGTGCTTGTTTACCTTGTGTAGTGCTTTACAGGTGACTTGTCCCACTTGAACCGTCATGCTGGCAAGGCAGCACTGTGTTGAGTAGAGCTCTGAGCATATTCAGCCCCTGACTCAGCAAACTCCATTTGGGTGGGGTGGGCCATAACACAGCATATGCAGAAATTTAAGGTCTTCTTCAAGTTCTGTTTAGCTACAAACACATTTAGATCCCCTATGTAGACGCATCTCTGTGTCTCAAGAGCCTATGTCACCCTTGCGTGTCCCTTGTCTAGATGGTTCCCAGGAGCCAGTTATATACTATGGACTAGTCGAAACTATCAAATACTGTACAACATATGAGTTTCAAATCTGTGGAGGCTGAAATACTAAAGTGTTATTTCTCTCAAAAGGATTTCTTTTTGAAAAGAGTAAAGGAATTGCTTTCCACCAAAATCAATTTAGTGCTGAAAAGTCCAGGGAGATATTTCTGAAGATACTTAAGGGGAATAAGTTAGGCCATACTAAGCATGATTTAAATATATTTGTCTGTATTTATCAAAGTACATTTCACCAATATGTCAATACAATGGCAATAGACTAAAAATCCTTATAAGCACTATGTATAAGTGCCTTGTATTACTATTGTTCTCTTAGTGATTATTTTACCACCGGCGTGCCTACTAGTTCTACTTCCAATCCGGAAAATTAGTATGCAGGCACAAACAAAAATATACTTGTTCTCCAAAGACTTTACACTATTAAGTAAAAAATATACCAGCTCTGTGCTCTTAATATCCTCAGCAGGATAATTTAAGATCCAGGAATATAAGACATTCCTACTATGTTTCTACAAAGTGAGAATGCTTTCCTTTCAGAACAGCAGAGGGGAAAAATCTACTTGGGGAAGTTGTACTGTTTATACATAAGGTTGCATTCAAGTAGTTAGGTTCCATTTCCATTTATGTCCTTGAAGACTGCCTGCTTTGCCAGCATCTCCTCAGCCTTCCCGCAGGGAGCTCTGGGCAGCCATCAGCTTGCACATTGACATGGTTGTGGTTTGGCAAGTGAGCAGCTGGGGTACTTTGGTGGGCACTGGTGAATAGTAATGCTCTTTAAGGTAATAGTAATTACTAGTACTAGTAAGGTAATAGTAATTTAAGGTAATAGTAAGGTAATAGAAGGATGGGCTTCTTATCATTAACATTAATATTGTGTTGACTTTGATGCACTCTTGTAGAAAATGCTACACCAGAAAACACTACACCAGGAAGTTAGAGTACCTGGCCCAAACACACCAAGAGGGAAAATCCAGTAAAACCAGAGGAACCTCCACTATATAAATAAATAATGTCACCCTTTCCTTTGTACTTGAGAACCAAAATTACCTTATTTCGTGTTTCTTCATGACAAACACTTGAGTTTTATTAATTGCAACATAATCAGTAGAGGGAAGCTGAATGTTTTGGTATCCATCCAGGACAAAATGTGGATCTGAGCATTAAGAGAGCGGATAACTGCAGTTGTTTCATAAACATTGAAGGGTCTCTCTCTTAAAACTGTAGGCTGTGAACTAGCTAATTTTGGGAATGGCAACTGTTAGGTTTTAACTTTGCTGAGGTCAGTTATGTAGTCCAAAAGCTACTTATTCAGATGCCTGGATGGAGATTCAGATATTTATTTAAATAGATAGTTTCAATATTTTACCTTCAGGATTTCTTGGAATGGAAAGGACCAGAATGACCCACAAATTGTGTAAGTCTGTGGCTGAAGGTAAAAGAGTATGTGAAGATAGTTTTCAAATCTTTTTCTTTCTTT